>JAFFZT010000307.1:0-15329 GCA_019804595.1 Bruguiera parviflora | reverse complement strand
CACTCACTTGTTTTCTTTCATCTTCACTCTTGTGAACCTGACCACTCTCGTACTCAACACTCTCAAATGCATTTATCTTCTTTTTCTCTCCTGCACTTTCTTTTCTCTCAACTCTCTCTTTCTTTTCGCTCCTCCACTTTTCTCTTAACTCTCGTACTCAAGTCTCACTTGGTCTTCATACACCTGTTTTGGAGTCAATGGTGCCAGTGTAAATGGTCTTCCATCCATGGTGAATGAATAGCAGTTCTTGTAACCATCATGCAAAACTTTTCTATCATATTGCCAAGGATGGCCCAATAACAAATGTCTGGCCTGCATTGGTACAACATCACAAGACAATTCGTCCTTATATCTACCAACGGAAAATGGAACCATAACTTGTTTAGTCACTTTTACCACTCCATTGTCATTCAATCATTGTAGATTATATGGCCTAGGATGTTTGGTTGTAGGCAAGTTCAATTTTTCCACCAATTCTATACTTGCTACATTACTGCAACTACCTCCATCGATTATCAAGCAACAGAGTCTATCTTGAACTAAACATCGAGTATGGAAAATATTTTCCCGCTAAATCTCAGCATCATTCTCCTCCTTAACCTGTGCACTAAGGGCTCTCCTTGCTACTAAAAGCCTTCCACCATGCTCCGGATACTCTATCCCTTCATCAACATCACTAGCATCCTCTAATGGCGGCATTTGGTCTTCATCACTCGCATCACTGCCAGACACATAATCACCATTCTCCTTAAGGTACATGGTTCTCTTGTTACGACATTGTGAAGCCACATGACCCCTACCCAGACATCTAAAGCATTTGATGTCTCTAGTTTCTCCTTGGGTGCCCTTATGTTTTTCTTCAAATTTGCCCCATTCCAGGCTGCCCCCACTAGTCTGGGGTCTATGTGAATTGCCTTTTTGCATAGAAGTCATCTTCTCTTTCTTCTTTCCCCAATTCGGCTTCCAAAAAGATGAACCTAAGTTTTGCTTATGACCAAAAGTGCTCCTTCCCTTAAGTTATCTCTCATCTTTCATGGCAATGTGTATCGTGTCTTCAAGCTCTACATAGTGTTGCAACTCTACCACATCAGCTATGCTCCTATTCAACCCTTGGAGGAACCTAGCCATGGTTGCCTCTCTATCCTCCATTACATTTACCCTAACCATAGCAATTTCCATCTCCTTATGATACTCTTCCACACTCTTGGAACCTTGTGTAAGGCTCTGGAACTTGTTATACAAATCCCTATAATAAGAGCTGGGAACAAATCTCCTTCTCATCACGGTCTTCAACTCATTCCAAGTTTCTATGGTTCTCTCAAAATTCCTTCTCCTTGTGGTAACTTGCTGGTCCCACCATACTATAGCATAATCAATGAACTCTGCCATAGCTAACTTCACCTTCTTCTCCTCAGAGAAGTTGTGGCACTCATATATTAATTCTACCCTTCGTTCCCAATCCAAATAGACATCAGGGTCAACTTTTCCTTGGAAAGAAGGTATTTTCATTTTAATACTACTAAGATTTTTGTCTACTCCTTCCTCCCCTCTATTTCTATTATCCCAACCTCCATTGTACCTATCATAAACATTTCCATTGCCTCTTACTACTCTACCATTCCAATTACCACGTCCTCCTCTAAAACCACCTCTGAAGTTTCTACTAGCATTGTCACTGTCACCATAATAATCATCACCATCTTCACCAATGTTATGTTTAAATTGCTCCTTTTTGACCCTCCCAGCTGGCCTCTTAGAATTGACACTTGATTCCCCTTCTATTTGATCCATCCTATCTCGAACTTCCCAAAGCGCTGGGTCAATCCTATCCAACTTCTGTTCTAAGGATTTCATAAGCAATTTGAAATCAGGAACAACTACTTCCTCCTCTCCATGTGGGAAACTGCCTTCTTTAGACATCGTACCAACAAGATTGTTAGTAAATAAAGACTATGCCTCACAAAGCTCACTCCCTTGCGTGTTTGCTCTCCACTCAATTACAGTAGTCCTCAACTCTCGTGTTTCACACAATAAATTGCAAAACTCTAAGAGCTCTTTCAGTAGTCCCAAGCAAACTAAATTCAGAACAAACAAAACTTGAATATATCAATCCTAGACCTACCTCTTCAAAGAAGTGATAGGACCAAGAAGAAGGGCAATGAAGCAAACAGAATGACAAGAAATTCAAAGATATCGGCAGTGCAATTGGACGACAATCAATTATCAAATATAATTGAGTAAATGACCAATTGAGCAATGAACCCGTTGTTTTTTTTTTTTTTTTTAGTTAACTAATGGGTATTTCTGTGGAAGGAACAAATATCAGAAAGGAAACCCACGAAATACACGATTTTGTATCTGCTTTTTTTTTTTTTTTGCAATTTTCTTTTTTTTTCTTTTTGATTATTCAACCAACATCAAAGAATAGACGAAAGATATGATAACAACAATATAACAAACCTAAGTTAGAGCCAAGGCTCTGATACCAAATGATACGAACTCTGTTTATATGTAAACGGAACCCAACACCAATGTTGGTATAGGATCGTTCTAACAAAGGTTAAGGGATTTGGAGTTCTGACCCAATGATTATAAACAACCAAGAACCAGAACTATAGGATTCAGACGCCACTCCTAGCAACAACAACGTTGAAGAAGATAAGTCTAAGGAACCAACACACGCAAGTATGAAAGTTCAGAATTAGTTCTCAAAGAACCAGAGAAAATAGCTCATACACTTATGAAAACGGGTCTGCGTCTCCCAGCCACCCTTTTTGCCCTTTTTATATGCTAACTCCCAGAAACCCTAACTAATAAGCTGGACTTAATAAGGGAATTCATCCAACCCACTAAATAAGCTGGACTTAATAAGGAATTTCATCTAACCCACTAAATAAGCTGGGATTAATAAGGAATTTCGTCCAGCCCACTAACTAATAATAAAAACACATGAAAATAACCTACTTAAATGCCCAATCATGGGCTCTCAAATGCAACTTCCTTCCCAAGGCCATGGTTCACAAATTCCTCCATAGATGACACATTCGCAAGCCTTGGTGAAGACTTCATCCTCCTTAACTCGTACTTGGCAACCTCCTGATAGTAAATGTCGCACAATAGGTTGTTGAGAGCTTCCTTTACTTTCTTTGACCTTGCCCTTGTCATTGGTCCTCCAAGGTTTTGCAAAGTATCTACTCCCTTGTTGATTTGAGTTGGTACAATATGGTTTCCATCAGTTACCATCTTTTATATAAGTATGCTTAAATTAGTTTCTTTGTTAGTCTAGTTCTTATATATTTATGTGTGATCCTGTGCGACCAAAATAGGAAAGGTATCAGAGGTTCAAACCTCGTGGAACATTAATCTTCTAAGTAATTGAAAGCTTAAACTCTTCGGTGTCTCATTGTTGAAATCCCAAGTCATATTACCTTTGTACTTGTATTAACCATGTATAGGATTGTAAGGTTGTGATTTAAAACATTAATAGTGTTATGGTGAGGCATGAATAGGTTAAGACCTAATTGACTATTTAAAGGCGATAGTTCTTTCAAGAATAGAAATAAAGAATTAATAATTAGAGAAAATTTAGATAATTATTATCTACAAAATTGGACTCTTCCCTCTTATTTGTCTTCCAAGCTTTGTAAACATGGAAGTTCTTTTCCTAAAGTTGATTATGTTAATAAAATTGGAAAAGAGGCTTTGCCCATAACTAAGGGTTATAATGACTTCTTTTTGCTATCTTAGGACTTTATTAGCTTAGATCAACAAAAGTATACTCATAGTGATTGACCTATTTGGTCCCTTGTTTTTCAAACTTAACTTTATCATTATCAAATCCTAATTTGATGTATGCTTTATGTTTTGATATTAAAGCTAATGATTTAATAAAATCCTTACTTTGGAAAATCTAATCCTTATTTACAAGATACACTATAATGTTATGAATACCACTATCCTAGGAATTAAAGAAATTCTAGTAAGATATGTAGATAAAAGGACTATTACCATGTTTTTCACTAATAGGTTGAAATCTAATGTAATGGTTCCTAAAACAATTGTTGCAATTAAGTTAAATTACCTAAAAGATGGACTTAAGAAAAGGTTATTGAACCTATTTAAGAGGTTAACAAACAAATGGAACAAAAAATTGAATTTAAATATGGAGATGTTGAAATTTAATTTGCTCTATCTATAAGTGTGATGTTAAACTCGTAAAAAGGAAAAGAAAAGGTTAAACCTAGATGTTATGTAAGACTTTTAGTACCTATATGAGTTGTCAAGAACAAAAGGAAAAGCAATTTTTGGTGGGCAAATTGTTATAGGATCTATAAAGATAACTTTAATAAAGTTACTTTAACATAAGCGAATGAAAATGGGGCAACCCACTTGGCAAAAAAAAGATTCCTCCAATTATGGTTGTCACCCTTCTATGTATAAAAAGACCTCTCATAGGCTAAGAGAGGCAAAGTCAAATTCCTTTTGTGTCTAGGTTTGCTTCTCCCTCTTCTCTCCCTTTTGTAAAATACAAGCTTGTAACAATGTTTGGTATTTAATGAAAGCTATTTTTATAACTATTTTAATTTTGTTATTATTCACTTTAAGTTACTATCTTTATATGGGTATGCTTAAATTAGTTTCTTTCTTACCCTAGTTTTTATGTATATGTGTATGATCCTATGATGCAAAGATAGTAATGATATTGTAGGCTTAAACCTAATGGAATGTTAATCATCTAAGTAATTGAAAGCTTAAACTCTTCAGTGTCCTATTGTTGAAACCATAAGTCGCACTACCTTTGTACTTGTATTTGTTGTGTATAGGTATGTAGGGTTATGACTTAAGATATTGATAGTGATATGGTGAGGCATGTATAGTTTAAGACTCAATCAACTATTTAAAGGTGATTATTCTTCTAGGAATAAGAATAAAGGAATATTAATTAGTGAAAATTTAGATAATAATTATATATGGAATCAGATTCTTTTTTCTTCTTTGTCTTACTAGGTTTATAAATAGGGGAATTTCTTTTCTAAAGTTCATTATGTTATTATAACTGTAGAAGAGGCTTAACCAATAATTAAGGTTTATAATCACTTCTTTTTGCTATATCAAAAGTTTATTAACTTACATCAACAAAAGTATAAAGTTATCCATATTGGGATGGTTTATATAGCACTGAAACTTAATATTAGACTGAGTTTAAATAACTCGACAATTATATATGTTGGAAACAAAAGATATAATTACTTCCATGACTCCTTATTAAGGGTGGTTAAATCTACTATTAGAGGCAGACTTATTTGTTTCTCTTATTTTTTGAACTCTACATTATTTTGATCGTATCCTAATTTGATACATGTTTTATATTTGGATATTAGCATTGAACGATTGGGTATCATGCCTACTTTGAAAAATCTAATCCTTATTTATAGGATATACTATAAGGTTTTAAATACCATTGTCCCTAGAATTAAAGAAATTCTAGCAACATATACAGATAAAGGGACTATTACATTGTTTTTGACTAAGAAGTCAAAATATAATATTACGGTTCCTAAAACAATAATTTGGGATCAGATTAAATTAACTACACTAATAAAGGTTGTTGAACCTATTAAATAGGTTAATAAACAAATGGAAGAAATAATTGAGTTTAAAGGTTAAACCTAGATTCTCTACCTCTTTAGTGCCAATTAGTGAGCACTTTAATAGAGTTTTGTATGAAAAAAAAGGTGATTGGAAATAATGGCTTCTTTACTCCAATTAGATCAAGACACCCAAGCCTACCAAGTTAGATGTAGTTAAAGGCATCTCAATGATGATATTATGCAACATTCCTAGGCCCTGTATGAGTTGTACAAGGAGAAAGGACAAACAATTTTTTGTGGATAAACTATCATGGGATCTAAAAGGATAGTTTTAATAAAACTACATTAATAAAAGTAGAGGAAAATAGGATAACCCACTTTGCAAAAAGAAGATTCCTTTAATTATGGTTATCATTTTTTTCCATGTATGAATAGACCTCCTATAGGTTAAGAGAGACATAGTCAAATTTCCTTCTTTCTTTAACTTTGCTTTTGCCTCTTCTCTCTTATTTGTAAAATATAAACTTGTAATGACATCTAGTGTTCAATCAAAGCATTATTTTTGTAAGTATTTTAATTTTGTTACTATTTGTTTCACATTATGATCTTTTATATAAGTGTGCTTACATTAGTTTCCTTCTTAACCTAGTTTCTATATATCTGTGTGTGACCTTATGCTGCCAATATAGGAATGGTATTAGAGGCTTAAACCTAATGGAATGTTAACCTTCTAAGTGGTTGAAAGTTTAAACTCTTTGATGTCTCATTTTAAAACCCTAAGTCATGTTGCCTTTGTACCTGTATTGGCTGTGTATAGGCGTGTAAGGTTGTGGCTTAAGACATTGAAAGTGATATGGTGATGATGGATAGGTTAAGACCTAATTAATTGTTTAAAGGTGATAGTTCTTCTTGGAATAAGTATAAAGAAATAATAATTAGTGAAATCTTAAATAATTATTATTTATAGGATTAGAATCTTCCTTCTTCTTTGTCTTACAAAGTTTATAAATAAGGAAATTTCTTTTCTAAAGTTCATTATGTTATTTTAACTATAGAAGAGGCTTTACCTTTAACTTAAGATTATAATGATTGATTTTTGCTATCTTAGGAGCTTATTAGCTTACACCAATAAGAGTATAAATTTATCCATCTATGAATGGTTCAAGTAGGACTAAAATTTGCTACTAAACTAGATTTAAATAACTCAACAATTATATATATTAGGGATAAAAGATATAATTGCTTCTATGACTCCTTATTAGGAGTAATGGAATCTATTTTTAGTGATGGACCTAATTGGTTCTGTTGTCTTTTGAACCTTACTTTATCATTATCAAATCCTAATTTGATGCATACTTTATATTTGCATATTAAGACTAAAGGATTTGATATGATGCCTACTTAAAAAAAAAAAAAACTAATCTTTTTTTTATAGAGAAGTTTCTTTTCTAAAATTGATTATGTTATTAAAATTGTAGAAGAGGCTTTGCCTTTAACCTAAGGTTATAATGACTTCTATTTGCTGTCCCAAGAGCTTATTAAGTCACATCAACAAAAGTATAAATTTATCCATATTGGAATGGTTCAAGTAGCACTAAAACCTACTATTAGGTTTAAATAATTCAACAATTATATGTATTAGAGACAAAAGACATAATCACTTTCATGAATGTTTTTTAAAAGTAATTGAATCTACTCTTAGTCAGGGGCTTATTTGGCTCTTTTGTTTTTTGAAATTTATTTTATCATTATCAAATCCTAATTTGATGCAAACCTTATGTTTGGATATTAAAATTGAAGGATTTGATATCATATGTACTTTGGAAAATCTAATCCTTATTTACAAGATATTCTATAAGGTTATGAGCATTACTGTCCTAAGAATTAAAGAAATTCTAGCAAGATATGCGAATAAAGAGATTACTACATTATTTTTGACTAATAGGTCAAAATCTAATGTTATAATTCCTAAAACAATTACTTAGGATTAGGTTAAATTACCTAAATAATGGATGTTAGAAAAGGCCATAGAACCTAGAAGAAATAATTGAATTTAATGATGGGGATGCCAAAATTTGGTTTGCTTTATCTAGAAATGTGAGGTTAAACCTTGAAAAAGGAAGAGTAAAGGTTAAACTTAAATTCTCTACCTCCTCGATGTCAATCAATGAACATTATAATAAAGTCTGTATCAAAAGAAAGGTTATTAAAAATGATGGTTGCTCTGCTCTAACCAAATCAAGACACCTTAGTTAACCAAGTTGAAAGTAGTTAGAGGCATCTTAGTGATGATATTATACCGAATTCTTAGGACTTGTATAAGTTTTAAAGGGCAAAAGGACAAATAACTTTTGGTGGTCAAATTGTCATAGGATCTAAAAAGATAGCTTTAATAAAGCTATTTTAGCAAAAGTAAAGGAAAGTGGGACACCTTTTTTCATGACTCCTTATTAGAAGTAATTGAATCTACTTTTAGTGAGAGACCTATTGGTTCTCTTGTTTTTTAAACTTTATTTGATCATTATCAAATCCTAATTTGATACATGGTTTATGTTTAAATATCAAAATTAAAGGATTTGACATCATGCCTAATTAAAAAAGTCTAATCCTTATTTACAAGATATATTATAAGGTTATAAACACTACTATCCCAGGAATTAAAAAAATTCCAACAAGATATATGTATAAAGGGACTATTACATTACTTTTTACTAATAGGTCAAAATCTAATGTTATGGTTTCTAAAATAATTGCTTCAAATTAGGTTAAATTACCTAAAAAAAAGGACATAAGAAAAGGTTGTTGAACCTATTAAATAGGTTAACAAACAAATGGAAGAAATAAATGAATTTAAAGATATAAATGTTGGAATTTGATTTTCCATAACTAGAAGTATGAGGTGAAACCTCAAAAAAGAAAGAGAAAAGGTTAAACCTAGATTATTTACCTCCTCAATGCCAATTAATGAGCACTTTAATGAAGTTTGTATCAAAACAAAGGTTATTAGAAATGATGGCTACTCTGCTCTAACCAAATCAAGGCATTTAAGCTGACTAAGTTGAAAGCAATCAAAGGCATCTCAATAATAATGTTATGCAAGATTCCTAAGACCTATATGAGTTGTAAAGGGCAAAAGGACAAACAACTTTCAATGGACAAATTGTCATGGGATCTAAAAAGATAGCTTTAATAAAGTTATTTTAACAAAAGTGAAGGAAAATGGGACAACCCACTGTGCAAAAATAAGATTCCTTTAAGTATGGTTATCACCTTTTTCCATGTATAAATAAACCTCTTGGTGTGAGGTTAAATCTCATAAAGGAAGAGAAAAGGTTAAACCTAGATTCTTTACTTCCTCGATGTCAATCACTATGCTAGAAGGTATTAGAAATGTAAGAAAGTTGTTTAGTCAACCTCAGTATAAAGTTGATTCTTCCTTAACTTTTGCTTTAGTGTTTAATGAACCACTAGAACCATCCAGTCAAGCTTTTAGGCCTAGGTCTCCTTCTCTTTCTAATATAAGATATCAAGATAAAGATAAGAGTCTTTATGTCATTGAGATTATTAATGAGATAGATAAAAAGGCCAAAGAGGTATTTTACTCTCCTAAAAATATTGCTAAAGAAAATGGTTCTTTATGAACTTTAATGAAAAAATGAGAAATATGACATAAATATCATAAGATATATACCAATGATATGGGAACTATAGATATTTTTAATTATTTGGAAAAGGTCTATAGAATTAAGAAAAATCTTTCCCAAATTTAGCATGCAAGATGCACAACCATAAGAGTAAGGAGTAGCATTATAGTCATTTCATATTTTCAAATTAACTTTAAAAGGAATTGAATTATATGTTGTACTAATATAAGGTCCAATTTAGAAATCTGGATTGTTGCAAAGACAACATACCTTGAAACCCTTTAATTTGGTTGTCATAGTCTAACATCACACTTTAATGAATACATATTTGTCAAGCATCATTGTTTACAATGAAATATATAATGGACATTAAGTTATCAAATTTTGATTGTTAAATTAGGAATTATTTGTTATACAATACTTTGATTTGCACTCTCCTATCACTTGTATAGTTGATAAACAATTTTGTTAATATCTCAAATGGTCATGTGACATACAAGTCCCAACATGTAAAGTTATCTTTGTCAAAAGCTAGGGCATCATCTTTTCTATTTTGCACCTTATTCTAGTGGTAGATACAAAAATTTTAATTAATGGGAGCAATAATGTAAAGGGCTGCAAAAGAACCAACTTTAACTGAGTTTTAGCCTATTTAACTTGGTTTATTTAATAAATTAAACTAAAACTAATATTTAGTATCAATGTCATTTGACTAACAAATTGTGTCGAGTAGAGTTAAGCCTAAATTATTTAAGTTAAGGTTCATTGAGCAAGTGAAGTTTAACAAGTCAACTCTTTATTAAGTTGAACTTGGGAGCACTTCATGAATAACTTTATAATATTAACCAAAATAAATAAAATTATAAAAACTATTTTTATGGATAAAATTAAAATAAAAAAATAACAATTGCAATAAAAATAATACATAATTGTAAACATATAATGATAATTAAAAAATGAGTCAACCAAACCATTCTAATCCACTAAACAAGTTTACTAATGAATTTATAATTAAGTTTTAAACAAGCTATTCACAAGTTTAAACAAACTAAGTTTACTCATATTTAAATTGAGCTTGTAGACAAGTTGTAAAATTAGCCTAAAGTGTCACTCAAAAAAAATTATAGTTTCATGGGTAAATCTTTTATTTTGAATGTTTAATAAAAGGATAAACTATTATGTTTAAAAATAAATGTGCATATTGATAAAGTAGATTAAAAAAATGAGTTTATAAATTTTTTGCAAATCATATTTTATTAACTAATAAAATTTTTTTAATCTTTGGTTTTAAAATTAAGTGGAACCAAAATTATTTTTCAGTGGGGGCAATAACTATTTTTTACTAAGGCAAAAAAAAAAAAAGATTTTTAATAGACTAATTTCAAAATTTTCATGTTAATTATAAAAATTTTGCAACTTTCAGTGGATGCACTTGCCCCCACTTAGGTATATATGGCTTTGTCATTGCTTATTCCACACCTACTGCAAAGTGTAAGTTTTCCGTCTAGATCACCCTCCACTTTGAGGTTTTGTATGCTTAGTAGTAAGTATCCTTCCCACTAACTATAGTCTCTCGCTCCATTTTCACAAATTCTAGACCCATCCTTTGCGCATCCTTTCTTGCTATCGTTGCATTTATAGTGAGGACAGCTATATTTGTACTCTAAATCTCATTATTTTTGGGTTCTTTCGTTGATAAAATGAGTTCACTTTCTATTTAGCCATAATGGTTGCTTAATGATCTAAACTAATGAGCTAGTATGGGAGTTGGTTTTTGTTATACTTACTGATCTTCTAGTGACATCCATACCTTGCAATAAATCCTAATGTTTGGTTACTTCTGTTGATGATGTGGAACTAGCTATATATTATGCTAATAAATAATGGCATCTCTAGAAATTTTAGTACATGGGGGAAATAATGTAGAGGGCTACAAAACAATTAACTCTAGCTCAGTTTGGCCTGTTCAACTTTGGTTCATTAAATAAATTAGACTAAAATTGATATTCAATATTTACAAAAATTTTACAATTTCCAATGGGGGCACTTGCCGCCACTCAAATGCATATGGCTCCACTATTGCTGATAAACTTTTTCTTGCCATTTTGTCGACAATACAATATCCGCTTACTACATAGGAGTGTTCAAGATACTCTGATATTCATTCATCTCACATATCTTTTTCCTGCACATTTAGACATATGCACACACACATACGCACACACATACACACTACACATAAATGTTAGATCTTAAAAAAAATATATATGAAATTACTTGTTGGTGAACATTCAATGTGGATGGTTATAAATATATGCTAAACATTGTAAATTTGTTATAGAAAAAATAATTTAACAAGCAACAATTATAAACTCTTACACTATGCTTAGAAAAGAACGGAGAGAAAGAGGAAAATGTGGGAGAGGAAAGTGATGTGAATAAATAATGGAAGGGTGAAAATTTTTTTATCCTCTTTGTGTTCGAGATAAAAGCCATGATGGGAAAAACAGTAGTTGCAATTGCTTATGTATAATATAGAAGTAATATGACCTTTATCAATGACATTATTTTTTTAATATAGGATGATTATTGGTGATGCCAAGTTGGTATTTTTGTTGGTCTATAGTAATATCATATCACATCCGTATTATAAGACTAGAGGACTTTTGTTTACGTTTTTAAAATTACTCTATGGTCAATGGTACCTTTTCAATTGTTGGAATATTGTATGCATATGAGATTTAGTTACCACGTTATAAAATAAGTAACAATTATAGATATTTTGCACATTGTACAATTTATTCCTTTTGAAAATCCATAAAAGATATGAATGATGTATGTATTCATGATTTATTGAATATAATTAATTGTATAACTGTGCTTATTATACTTATTTTATGAAGTATGTTGTAGCGAAAAGAATTACCAACATATCATTTGTGGAGGAAAACAAAGTCAAGGAGCCCCTTACATTGACTATTAAAAATTGTTTTTTAGTAAATAATTGTAGGAGTGAGCATGCAATACCGATAATAATAATTTGTATAAATAAAATGGCAATACATGTACAGGCTTTGTGCCGTCATTGAAAGCACTAATTTTGACCTTCTATTATTTTAAAATTTTAACATCTCAAAAATACATGGAAAACAAAATGTTGCCAACTAGCACATTTTCTAGGCGAAATACCTGGTCACATCAATTGTGTGACAACTGCAATTGGACAACCAAAGAACTACATCCTACAAAAGTCAAAAAATCAAATCCCTAGATTCTATAGGTAATCTAGCTTCTTTATTACCTATTTGAATAGGGTTAAGCGAAATTATATATGCTTTTATGAACTTAACCACAATCTAGATTAAACAACATAGATGAATTATCTAACAAAAGGTTAGAATATAATTGTTGTGGAAATTGAAATAATGGTCTCATCCTTTAAGAACCAAACCATTAAATCCTTGTAAGAAAAGCAAATAAAAATTGCTTACTCCAATTTTTGATGGAATTCAAAGGATTTAGAATACTAGAGGTGTAAGGAGATGTATTTCATGAAGAATATAATATTTGGTATAGACACAAAAGTTCATTTCATAATCATTTTGTGTGAATTATTCCTTATAATGAGTGGAGAAGCCTTATAAGGGGAACTACAGTGATGGTGTCATCCTTTAAGAACCAAAACATTAAATCCTTGTAAGAAAAGCTAATAAAGATCACTTACTCCACTTTTTGATGAAATTCAAAGGATTTAGAGTACTAAAGGTGTATAGAGCTACATTTCATGATAAATATAATATTTGGTATAAACAAAGAAGTTCATTTCACAATAATTTTGAGTGAATGATTCTTTACAATGGAAAGAGAAGCCTTATTAAAGGAACTAAAGTGATGGTCTTATGCCTTAAGAATTGAACCATTTAAATTAGGCAAGGAAAGTTAATAAAGGTCAAGGACTCCTTTGTTTAATGGAATTAAATAAATTTAGGGTGCCAAAGTTGTGAGGATGTAGGTTTAGAAAGAACTTTCTTAAAGACATCATATAAAAAGATAGATGTTCATGATGGTAACAACACCATCAAGTTTGAAGATGAAAACATTTGATTCAACATCTTTTTGACACCATGGGTATCCTGATACGAACTCCGTTTATATGTAAATGGAACCCAACACCAATGTTGGTATAGGATCGTTCTAACAAAGGTTAAGGGATTTGGAGTTCTGACCCAATGATTATAAACAACCAAAAACCAGAACTATAGGATTCAAATGCCACTCCTAGCAACAACAAGGTTGAAGAAGATAAGTCTAACGAACTAACACACGCAAGTATGAAAGTTCAGAATTAGTTCTTAAAGAACCAGAGAAAATAGCTCATATACTCATAAAAATGGGTCTACCTCCCCCAGCCACCCTTTTTGCCCTTTTTATATGCTAACTCCCAGAAACCCTAACTAATAAGCTGGTCTTAATAAAGGAATTCGTCCAACCCACTAAATAAGCTAGACTTAATAAGGAATTTCATCTAACCCACTAAATAAGCTAGGCTTAATAAGGAATTTCGTCCAGTCCACTAACTAATAATAAAAACACATGAAAATAACCTACTTAAACGCCCAATCATGGGCTCTCAAATCCAACTTCCTTCCCAAGGCCATGGTTCGCAAATTCCTCCATAGATGACACATTCGCAAGCCTTGGTGAAGACTCCATCCTCCTTAACTCGTACTTGGCAACCTCCTGATAGTAAATGTCGCACAATAGGTTGTTGAGAGCTTCCTTTACTTTCTTTGACCTTGCCCTTGTCATTGGTCCTCCAAGGTTTTGCAATGCATCTACTCCCTTGTCGATTTGAGTTGGTACAATATGGTTTCCATCATTCCCACTCTCCCCGAAATGATTTGTCCTCAAATCAGCATCTACATCATCAAAGAGAAAAGGAGAAAGGTCAGAAACATTAAATGTTGCACTCACACTATACTCACCTGGCAAGTCAAGTTTATATGCATTATTGTTGACTCTTGCCACCACTTGAAAAGGACCATCTCCTCTTGGTTGCAACTTTGATTTCCTTTGCTTAGGAAATCTAACCTTCCGCAAATGTACCCAAACCCAATCACCAGGTTCAAAAGTGATATGCTTGCGACCTTTGTTGGCTTGTGTTTCATATTGTTTGGTTCTTCTCTCAATTTTAAGCCTAGCTTTCTCATGAAGTTGCCTAACCACTTCCGCCTTCTTTTTCCCATCTAAATTAACCCTGTCCTGTATAGACAATGGTACTAAACCCAAAGGTGAAAATGGATTAAAACCATAAACAAGCTCGAAAGGAGAATAACCTGTAGCACTATGAACAACACGATTGTAGGCAAACTCCACCAAAGGCAAACATCCTTCCCAGGTTCTAGAGTTCTTACCAATAACGGCACGCAACAATGTACCAAGAGTTCGATTTACTGTCCCAGTTTGTCCATTAGTTTGTGGATGGCAAGTTGTAGAAAACAACAACTTTGTTCCAAGCTTACCCCACAATGTTTTCCAAAAATGGCTCAAAAATTTTGCATCACAGTCTGACACAATACTCTTTGTCAATCCATGTAGGCAAACAATCTCTTTAAAGAATAACTCTGTTATTTTGTTGATAGCTCTACAATCGACACACATCCTCCAAGATCCATCTTTTTTTGGCACAAGCAACACGGGCAATACACATGGACTCATGCTCTCCTTTACATGTCCCTTCTTCATCAACTCATCCACTTGCCTCTGAAGCTCCTTTGTCTCCTCAGGATTACTTCTATATGCTGGCTTATTGGGAATGGGAGTTCCAGGAATATGATCAATGTGATGTTCAATCCCTCTCCTTGCTGGCAAACCATCTGGGATATCCAAAGGGAACACATCATTATAATCCTGCAACAAAGATGACATAGCACTAGGCAAAGATGAATCAAGGTTAGTGTTAGAGAAATAAGAATCCTTGTAAAGGATTAAGATCATTAGTTGCCTAGCTTGGAAGGCAACCCTAACATTTGCTCCTTTTGCAAGCTCACTCACTTGTTTTCTTTCATCTTCACTCTTGTGAACCTGACCACTC
>JAFFZT010000306.1:0-14618 GCA_019804595.1 Bruguiera parviflora | reverse complement strand
GAGATGGAAATTGCAATGGTTAGGGCAAATGTAGTGGAGGATAGGGAGGCAACCATGGCTAGGTTCCTCCAAGGGTTGAATAGGAGCATAGCTGATGTGGTAGAGCTGCAACACTATGTAGAGCTTAAAGACATGATACACATTGCCATGAATGTTGAGAGGCAACTTAAGGGAAGGAGCACTTCTGGTCATAAACAGAACTTAGGTTCATCTTTTTGGAAGCCAAACTGGGGGAAGAAGGAAGAGAGGATGACTTCTATGCAAAAAGGCAATTCACGTAGACCTAAGACTAGTGGGGGCAGCCTGGAACGGGGCAAATTTGAAGAAAAACTTAAGGGCACCCAAGGAGAAACTAGAGACATCAAATGCTTTAGATGTTTGGGTAGGGATCATGTGGCTTCATAATGTCCTAACAAGAGAACTATGTACCTTAAGGAGAAGGAATTTTGAGAGAACCATAGAAACTTGGAATGAGTTGAAGACTGTGATGTGAGGAGTTTCCATGATTTGGCTAGCTTTTATAGGAGGTTCATTAAGGATTTTAGTACCATAGCTGCACCATTGATTGAGGTGGTCAAAAAGAGTGTGGGTTTCAAATGGAGTAAAGAACAACAAGATGCCTTTGATTTACTTAAGTCTAAGTTGTGTAACGCACGACTTCTTGCTTTGCCTGATTTTTCTAAGATCTTTGAAATTGAATGTGATGCATCAGGCATTGGTATTGGGGGAGTTCTCATGCAAGAGAAGCGACCTATTGCATTCTTTAGTGAGAAGTTTAGTGGGGCAACATTAAATTATCCAACTTATGATAAAGAAATGTATGCACTTGTTAGGACTTTAGAAACGTGGCAGCATTATCTTTGGCCTAAGGAGTTTGTAATTCACACTGATCATGAGTCTTTAAAATACTTAAAGGGGCAAGGTAAGTTGAATAGGAGACATGCAAAATGGGTTGAATTTATCGAAACTTTTCCTTATGTAATTCAATACAAGTCAAGTAAGGAAAATGTTGTTACTGATGCATTGTCACGTAGGTACACACTGATTAGCACTTTAAGTGTTAAGTTGCTGGAGTTTGAGCACATTATTGAATTGTACGCTAATGATGCTGACTTTAGTAAAATATATACTGCATGTGAGAAGGCTGCATTTGGTAAGTTCTATAGACATGAGGGGTATTTGTTTCAAGTAAATAAGCTTTGTATTCCACAAGGGTCTCTTAGAGCATTACTTGTGAGAGAAGCTCGTGGAGGTGGTTTAATGGGACACTTTGGCATTTGAAAGACTTTTGATGTTTTAAATGAACATTTTTTCTGGCCACATATGAAAAGGGATGTTGAAAGGGCCTATGCCAAGTGTATTACCTGTAGACAAGCTAAGTCTAGAGTTTTGCCCCATGGTAGGTACATGTCCTTAGAAATTACCTGTGAACCTTGGACTAACATTTCTATGGATTTTATTCTTGGGTTACCTAGGTCCAAGAAGGGCCGAGATTGTATTCTTGTTGTAGTTGACAGGTTCTCAAAGATGGCGCATTTCATTTCTTGCACCAAAACGGATGATGCCACACACATTGCAAACTTATTCTTTAAAGAGATTGTTTGCCTATATGGAGTGCCGAAGAGTATTGTGATAGACCTTGATGCAAAATTTTTGAGCCATTTTTGGAAAACATTGTGGGGTAAGCTTGGAACAAAGTTGTTGTTTTCTACAACTTGCCATCCATAAACTGATGGACAAACTAAGGTAGTAAATCGAACTCTTTGTACATTGTTGTGTGCCGTTATTGGTAAGAACTCTAGAACCTGGGAAGAATGTTTGCCTTTTGTGGAGTTTTCCTATAATCGTGTTGTTCATAGTGCTACAAGTTATTCTCCTTTCGAGCTTGTTTATGGTTTTAATCCATTGTCCCTTTTGGATTTAGTACCATTGCCTATACAGGACAGGGTTAATTTAGATGAGAAAAATAAGGCAGAAGTGGTTAAGCAACTTCATGAGAAAGCTAGGCTTAACATTGAGAGAAGAACCAAACAATATGAAACACAAGCCAACAAAGGTCGCAAGCATATCACTTTTGAACCTAGTGATTGGGTTTGGGTACATTTGTGGAAGGATAGATTTCCTAAGCAAAGGAAATCAAAGTTGCAACCAAGAGGAGATGGTCCTTTTCAAGTGGTGGCAAGAGTCAATGATAATGCATATAAACTTGACTTGCCAGGTGAGTATAGTGTGAGTGCAACATTTAATGTTTCTGACCTTTCTCCTTTTCTCTTTCATGATGTAGATGTTGATTTGAGGACAAATCATTTCGAGGAGAGCGGGAATGATGGAAACCATATTGTACCAACTCAAATCGACAAGGGAGTAGATACTTTGCAAAACCTTGGAGGGCCAATGACAAGGGCAAGGTCAAAGAAAATAAAGGACGCTCTCAACAACCTATTGTGTGACATTTACTATCAGGAAGTTTCCAAGTACGAGTTAAGGAGGATGGAGTCTTCGCCAAGGCTTGCGAATGTGTCATCTGTGGAGGAATTTGTGAACCATGGCCTTGGGAAGGAGGCTGGACTTGAGAGCCCATAATCAGGCCTTTAAGTAGGTTATTTTCTTGTGTTTATATTATTATTTAGTGGGCTGGACGAAATTCCCTTATTAAGACCAGCTTATTAGTTAGGGTTTCTGGGAGTTAGCATATAAAAAGGGCAAAAAGGGTGGTTGGGAGAGGCAGGCCCATTTTCATGAGTGCATGAGCTATTTTCTTTAGTTTTTTGAGAACTAATTCTGAACTTTCATACTTGCGTGTGTTTGTTCCCTAAACTTATCTTCTTCAACGTTGTTGTTGCTAGGAGTGGCGTCTGAATCCTATAGTTCTGATTCTTGGTTGTTTATAATCATTGGGTCAGAACTCCAAATCCCTTAACCTTTGTTAGAACGATCCTATACCAACATTGGTGTTGGGTTCCATTTACATATAAACGGAGTTCGTATCAAAGTTGATTATGTGATAAAAACTGTTGAAGAAGTCTTACCCTTAAGCTAGGGTTATAATGACTTGTTTTTGCTATCCCAAGAGCTTATTATCTCACATCAACATAAGTATAAATTTGTTCATATTAGGATGGTTTAGATAGCACTAAAATCTGCTATTAGACTAAGTTTAAATAATTCAACAATCATATATGTTAGAGATAAAAGGTAGAATTGCTTCCATTACTCCTTATTAGGAGCAATTGAATCGACTTTTAGCAACAAACCTATTTGGTTCTCTTATTTTTTGAACTTTACTTTATCATTATTAAATCCTAATTTGATGCATACTTCATTTTTGGATATTAAAACTAAAAGATTTGATATGATACCTTCTACAAAAAATCTAATCCTTATTTACAAGGCTATAAGGTTATGAACATTGTAGCAAGATATACAAATAAAGAAACTACTTATTTTTACATATTTAGAAAAGGTCTACAAAATTATAAAAAAAAAAACTTTTTCCAAATTTTTTGACCTTAAAGGAGTGTATGGCCCTCAAAAAGACATAACAAGAATACATTACTAAAAAAAGAAAAAGAGTTATAAGTATTCACCCTCTTACTTATAACTTAAATAAGAAAGTAGAGGATAATGAAATTATAGCTTCACTTTATACAATAGAATTATCTACTAATGTTGTTTTATAACAAGAAAACTATACTAATTTTCATGTTTAGTAAATAAGAAATCAATTTAATAGAATTAAAGAAAAGATTAAATTGCATAAGCAATTACAAAATGAAAAAATGTAGGGTAAAAGGGCTCTAGGAAACTTCTACGGACAAATGGATTATTCACCTATGAAATATCCTAAAAAATTCAGAAGAAAGGGTTATAAACTCGTACTTCAAAATAAATCCTTTTATGAAAAGGAAAAGTTAAAATAAAAGAAAACGCATAGTTCATAGGAAAAGAAAAGGAAAACAGTTTTCTATTAAAAATGTGGAAAAATAGGGTATTATTCTAATAAATGTAAAGTGAAATAAAAAAAAAAATTAGGAATTATCTGTGGATAAAGACCTTAAGAGGTTACTTATGCATATCTTCTTATCAAAAGATGAATCTATGGAATCAAACTTAGAAGTAGGTCTTCTTCAACAAGAAAACCTCCAAACAAGCTAAGTTAGTTTCAAAGAGAACATGTCTATCCTTATTACATATTGTTAGTATGTACACAAGAAAGAAAGAAAGAGATGACTAAACTAGCTTTTTCAATAACCCTTTAAGAATAGGTTCCAATGTTTGAAATGTTGTTCAATGGTACTAGAAAATACTAATAAATCATTGATGTAAATAATCATAAATACTAAATAAGTGTTGAATATTTTATTTATAATTTTTTGAAATTTTAGGGTGCATTCTTTAACTAAAAAGGCATTACATTCCATTCATAATATCCAAATGAGACTTTAAATACTACTTTATACTTATTCTTTTTATAAATTTGGATTTGCCAATAAGCAGATTTCACATTAAATTTTGAAAATATCTGAGCTTTATAAAATCTATTGAACAAATCTTTCTTATTAGGTATAGGATACCTAATCCATCTCAAGGTCTTATTCAAAGGCTTGTAGTTAATAACTAATGATGAAACTCCTCTTTTTAATTTCATAGCATTTTCCACAAGAAATACTAGGCAACTCTAGGGGTTATTACTCTTTCTAATTAAATAGGGTTTACTTCTCTTTATTTTTTTCTCTTTCTTTATTTCTTCTTTCTTTGTTTTGTTTTTTTTTTTTTGCACGAATTTCAAAACAATAAACAATAAAAAAGGGTTTTCAAATTGAAAGGACAATAGGGTATAGGAGGTAACCAAGAAGAAAAGATAAAATTAGGTTTTGCAGAAGGTATATAATGTTGCTAAGAAAGAGAACACAAGAAAACTCAAATTTAGATAATCAAACCTAGTTTAAAGCCAAGATTTGTTATCAACTGATATAAACCCAAAGACATAGCTTATGGACCTAACACATAGAAGGAATCAAATAAGAACCTAAGAAAGGTAAATAAGATTTCAATCATGCATACCCTAGACCTAATGTTTAAAAAACCATGAACCTGAGGTATAAAGAAGGATATGGATGCAACATAGTAGAATATAATGAATTTGGGAGTGATAAGTTGGATTGAACACCACAAGAAGAGTTAGTTCTCAATAAGCTTTTTAGTTCTTAAAAGAAATAAGAGAGAAAATTCCCACTTTTTAATTCACATAGTCATCTGCTTTTTAGTAATGAAATCAAGCCTATTTATAGGTTGAAACAACAAGCCTAAAACCCTAAAAGTAAAGGCAATGATATACTACTCATTTATAGGAACACTTTTATTTTATTTTAGATTCCTATTTTATAATAAATCCCTATTTTATAACAAACACCTACATAGGAATGGATTTTATTACTTACTAGCTAGAATTGTAGTGTTGGTCTCAAGTTTCAAGTGATGAAGGATTCTCTCTTGGTAATGAAAGCTAATGAAGTGTAATATGTACTTCATTCAATGGACTTTAATGGATTTGGAAAACATTAGGGAGAAGTGACATTGATAAGTTGTAAAAAGATAGTGTGTTGTTTGAAGCAATGAAAGATTCTTTCATATTAAGGAAAGCTATTTCAAAGTAATAGCTTGATTGTTAGATGGATTATTCACAAAAATTGATCATGCAATTAAAATCCATCTATAACAAACATCAATTTCATTGTGAATGCACACATCAATACATATTGGTTAGTTTAAATTCATTGAATTACATCAATCAAAGTAGTAATTTTTCTTGATTAGCTATTCTTAATTTGATAGAATGGTTTATTGCTTGAATGATATGATCATCATTTCTATGTAATAAATCTTACCCTTTTATTCCAAGGAATCATTCACATAAAGGGATCATGAGCTTAAATTAATTGTCTACATTAAACGCATTTAATTACATGAAGCAAGGTATTATGTTTGGGGTAGTTTAAATGTATTGAAGTCCGTCAAACAAAAATGTTAATGTTGTTGATTATCAAGAGAGAATCATTTTTGCTTAAAACTTGACAGCATCACATAATTCACAACAATAGTCTAAGTGCATGAATGCTGTATTTGGTAAGTTGAGAGATTGGATGGAAAGGCAAGATGCTATTATAGTTTATTTACAAAGGGAACAAACATAGGAATCTCCTAATACATGAAGGCAAGAGAGGCATAATCATCATGATAATTATGATGATGATAGAGATGATGATGCTGATTTTGATGATCCAGCTACTTTGGTCAAATCATCAACAATAGAAATGGATGGAAAGATTTTAGGAGCACTTTTATAAGATTAATCAATCTTGTCTTGAGTGCTTCCAATAGTAAATTTGTGGTTATATATTTTGATGATATTCTAGTATATAGCAAGAACATAGATAAACATATTGATCACTTACATTATATTATAATTGTTTTATATTTTGAGACATTATATGCTAATTTCAAGAAATGTTCCTTTTGCACTAATAAGATCATATTTCTTGGCTATGTTGTGAGTGTAAAGGGTATTGAGGTTAATGAGGGCAATCCATGATTGTTCTAAACCTATGTTAATTAATGGTGTGCATAGTTTTCGTAGTCTAGCTAGTTTTTACAGATTTTATTAGGGACTTTAGCATGATTGCTGCACTACTAATTAAAGTTGTAAAAAGGAAATGGGCTTTAAGTGGGATCATGATCAATGCAAGTCTTTTAATTTAATCAAGGAAAAATGAAGTTCAACACCCTTACTCGCTTTACCAAACTTTGATAAAACTCTTGAGATTAAGTGTGATGCTTTGAGTGTTGGCATTGGAGCTGTTTTGATGCAGGAAGGTGACCAATTGCCTACTTCAGTGAAAAGCTAAGTGGATCAGCCCTTAATTATCCCTCTTAATGATAAGGAGATGTATGCATCGGAGTGGACTTTGTAAACATGGCAACACTACCTTTGGCATAAGGAGTTTGTCCTCTTTACTGACCACAAATCCTTAAAACACTTGAAGGGACAAGGAAAGTTGAACAAGAGACATGACAAATGGGTCAAATTCATTGAGACCTTTTCCTATGTCCTCAAATAAAAACAAGGTAAGGAGAATATGGTCATTGATGCATTATTTGGAAGAATGCTCTTATCACCTCACTTAGTGCAGAATTGCTTGGATTTGAATGCATTAAAGATTTATATATGAAAGATCTTAACTTTGCTAATATGTGTGAGGCATGTGAGAAGTTGGATTCTAGAAAATTTTGTAGGCATGAGCGCTTCTTTTTTATGGAAAATCATTTATGCATGTCTATGAGTTCCTTATGGGAGTTAGTTGTTAGAGAAGCATATGAGGGTAGTCCAATGGATCATGTTGGGGTTAGGAAAACCCTTGAGGTCTTAGCTGAGAATTTCTTTTGGCCACACATGAAACAAGATGTTAAGAGGGTGTGTGAAAAGTGTATAACACAAATAGGCTAAATCTAGAGTTTTACCCCATAACTTGTACACCCTTTTACCTATACCTAGTCAACCCTATGTTGATTTATTTATAGATGTTGTGCTAGGGCTGCTGTTATCCAAAAAGGGTGGGGATTCTATATTTGTTATTGTTGAGAAGTTTTCAAAGATGGCTTATTTCATCCCATGCCATAAAATTGACAATGCAAATGATGTGACTAAATTGTTTTTTATAAAGGTACTACAATTGCAAGGAATGCCTTAAAGTATTGTTTTAGATTATAAAACAAAGTTCTTAAGCTCTTTTTAGAAGACTTTATGGGGTAAGATAGGTACTAAATGAATGTTCTCAACTACTTGCCATACACAAATAGATAAACAAACTTAGGTAATTAATTGAACTCTTCCTATTTTGTTGCATGTAATTATTCAAATAAATTTGAAAATGTGGGAAGATTGTTTACCATATGTAAAATTTGCATATAATAGGAATGTTTATTCTACTACTAGTTACTCTCTATTTGAAATTATGTATAATTTTAATCCTTTAACTTCTTTAGATTTGATGCCTTTACTTGGAGATAAGTATGCTAGCATAGATGGTGAATGCTGGTGAATGCAAGACTAAAATGGTAAAGAAGTTGTAAGAGAAGGTGTGGCAACAAACTGCAAAATGAACTAAGCAACATGCATCTTATGCCAACAAAAGGCGGAAGAAGGTGGTGTTAGAACTTGGTGATTAGGTTTGGGTGCATATGCACAAGGAAAGGTTCTTAGCTCAGAGGCACTAAAAGTTGAAATCTAAAAGAGATGGTTCATTTCAAGCAATGACACAAATTAATGACAATGCCTCTAAGTTGGATCGTCTCGTTAAGTATAATGTGAGTGCAACATTTAATATTTCTAATCCTTTTCCATTTGATGCAAATAATGATTCAAGGATGAATCCTTCTAAGGAGACTTTTGAGGAGAGGGGGAATGATGAGATCCATGGAGAAACTGATACATAGAGGGTTTTAAGGATCTATTGGGTATCTAAAAAGGACCAATGATACATTCAAGGACTAAAATGAAGAAAAAAGCACTAATTGGGTAGATCGAGGGTATTCAAGCCAACCAAGTAATAATTGGTATGAATTTAAGCCAAAAAGAGGACCAAGGCTTATTAATATAATTAGAGTGCTTAATAAGCCAAGGTTAAGTAATAAAATCCACTCCTAAGTAGAAGTTTGTTATAAAGTAGGACTTTTGTTATAAAATAAGAGTTTATAATAAAATAGGAGTATTCCTATATTCTAGGTGAATATCATTACCCCTACAATTAAGGTTTTAAGGTTGTTATTTTAACATATAAATAGGTTTGATTTCATTGTTAAGGAGTGAGTAGGTAATTATGTGAATTGAAAGGTGAGAATTTTCTTCTTTGATTCTTTTAACAACTAAAAAACTTATTGAAAACTAATTATTCTTGTGGTGTTCAACTTAACTTATCACTCTCAAATTTGTTTTTTTCTGTAGTATGATATACCTTAGGTTCATGTTCCTTTAAACATTGGGTCTAAAGTTTGTTTGATTGAAATTTGATTTAGTTTTCTTAGGTTCTTGTTTGATTCTTTAAGTGTGTTGGGTCTCTAAGCCACATCTTTTGGGGTTCACATCACATTTCATATGTCTCTTGTTCAACTTTCCTTGTCCTTTTATGTATTTAAAGGATTTATTGGATGACAAACTCCTTGGGCTAAAGGTACTGTTGTCATGTCTTCAAAGCTCATACCAATGCATATAACTCCTCTTTATAAGTGGGATAAGTAAGGGTTGCTCCACACAACTTTTAATTAAAGTGGGCAATTGGCAGCCTTTCCTACATTAAAATAGCTCTAATGCCAATACCTAAAGTATCACACTCAATCTTAAATGTTTTTCAAGGTCAAGTGAGGCAAGTAAAGGTGTAAACCTTAGTTTTTCCTTGATCAAGTTTGAATCCTTGTCTTGATGACTATCCCACTTAAAATCCTTATTTTTCTTTTTTTAACAATCTCAGTTAGTAGCATAGTAATAGTATTGAAGTCCCTAACAAAACATCTATAAAAACTAACTAAACCATGAAAACTATGCACATGACTAACTGACATAGGTGTAGACCAATCACAGATTGCTATCACTTTTTCCTTGTTAACCTTACAACATAGCTAAAAAATATGATTTGATCAATGCAAAGGAACATTTCTTGAAATTAGTATACAATTTCTTAGAACATAAAGCACTTAGAATAAAACGTAAATAATCAAAATGTTCATCTAACTTTTTGCTATAGACCATAATATTATCAAAATACATAACCACAAATTTACCAATGAATGCATACAAAACATGTTTCATCAGTTTCATAAAAAAGTTAAGTGCATTCATGGGATCACATGGCATTCATACAAACAATAGTTTTAAAAAATGTTTTCCACTCATCTCCTATTCTCGTCCTAATTCAGTAATATCCACTTTTAAAATCAATTTCAAAAAAGACACATGAACTATGTAATTCATCTAACATATCATTTAAGTTAGGTATGGAATAATAATGCTTTACAATGATTTTGTTAACTACTTTATAGTCAACATCCTTTTAGTCTTATCCTTCTTGGGCATAAGTAATACCAGAACACATGGACTTATGCTCTCCCTCATATATCTCTTTGCCATAAGCTGTTTAACTTGCCTTTAAAACTCCTTTGTCTTCTCAAGATTACTTTTATCGGCCGATCAGTTTGGAATTTTTGCACTAAGGATGAATTTTGATGACAAGTTTAAAGATGATGTGTGGAAGGTTTCAAAGAATACAAGAGATCCATTGCACATTCTAGAAGGTCCAATAACATAAGCTAGAGCCAAATTAATTCTTTAATTTTCTGCCTTGCAATTGATTTATTTTTGTTTATTTTTTCTATTAAGTACATTACCATTCGAACACACTAATCTATTAATTTGTAATTTTTCTTACTTTGCTTGTTTGTTTGAGTGCATAACTATAAAAACATACTATTTTTAATTCCATTTGCTATCTCTAAGTATTCTACTATTGTTTTGTGTTTAGCAAAAAAAAAAAAAAAAGCATCAAATTCAAGTTATTGATAGAAGTTAAATGGTTTGGTCAAATTGGGCATAATAATAAGATGGTTTTCCTATTTAACTCAAATTCTGCCATCTATTTTTTTGTTATGCCATCCAATTTTGTCTGCTGGTTTCAACTCCCTATCATGTTTTGCATGAATCTACTTCATTAAATTCATTTGCTTTGATATCTTTTTTCATTTTTTTACTCCTTTTTATCTAATTAGCTCAATTGTACCCCATTCAGCTTATTTAGTTCTTTAAAGAGTTGAAAGGGGAAATATGAGAGGTAAGAGATAAGAGTACAATTTCATATCAAGAAAAAGCCATACAAAAAGTGTAAAACATAGAGTGTGACACCCTTTTCTGAGAGAAACACATAGGTAGTATTTTGTTAGGTATCCTAATTGATGGAAACCATATTGTACCAACTCAAATCGACAAGGGAGTTGATACTTTGCAAAACCTTAGAGGACCAATGACAAGGGCAAGGTCAAAGAAAATAAAGGAAGCTCTCAACAACCTGTTATATGACATTTGCTATCAGGAAGTTGCCAAGTACAAGTTAAGGAGGATGGAGTCTTCACCAAGGCTTGCGAATGTGTCATCTGTGGAGGAATTTGCAAACCATGGCCTTGGGAAGGAAGTTGGATTTGAGAGCCCATGATTGGGCCTTTAAGTGGGTTACTTTCTTGTGTTTTTATTATTATTTAGCAGGCTAGACGAAATTCCTTATTAAGCCCAGCTTATTTAGTGGGTTGGATGAAATTCCTTATTAAGCCCAACTTATTTAGTGGGTTGGACGAATTCCCTTATTAAGACCAGCTTATTAGTTAGGGTTTCTAGGAGTTAGCATATAAAAAGGGCAAAAAGGGTGGCTGGGAGAGGCAGACCCGTTTTCATGAGTGTATGAGCTATTTTCTCTGGTTCTTTGAGAACTAATTCTGAACTTTCATACTTGCGTGTGTTGGTTCCCTAGACTTATCTTCTTCAACATTGTTGTTCCAAGGAGTGGCATCTGAATCTCATAGTTCTGGTTCTTGGTTGTTTATAATCATTGGGTCAGAACTCCAAATCCCTTAACCTTTATTAGAATGATCTTATACCAACATTGGTGTTGGGTTCTGTTTACATATAAATGGAGTTCGTATCACTAATCATTTTATGTATAAATAATACTATGACTTTCAAAGACAAAAGTGTAGCATAAGAGGGAGTTAGTGTTGTGTCCTTCATGATCAAAGCTATGTAACAACAATTTGAGTGCATGAATACTAGATTTGATGATATGAGGGAAAGGATGGAGGGGCAAGCTAATATAATAGTGGAGTTACAAAAGAGGCATAGGGACGAGGTTCCTAATGTAGGAAGGCAATTGAGACAAGCCTATAACCATAAAGATGATGAAATTGATGATGAAGCTATTGTGGTTAAAATTACGAACAATAGAAAGGATCAGAGAGATTATGGTAGGCAAGGCACCTATAACTGTGATTTAGGCAACATTAAAATGATAATTTCTCCATTCTGAGGTGAGAATGATTTTGATGTGTACCTAGAATGAGAGAAGAAGGTTGAATTGGTTTTTGACTACCATAACTGATACGAACTCTGTTTATATGTAAACGGAACCCAACACCAATGTTGGTATAGGATCATTCTAACACAGGGATTTGGAGTTTTGACCCAATGATTATAAACAACCAAGAACCAGAACTATAAGATTCAGACGCCACTCCTAACAACAACAATGTTGAAGAAGATAAGTCTAGTGAACCAACACACGTAAGTATGAAAGTTCAGAATTACTTCTCAAAGAACTAGAGAAAATAGCTCATAAACTCATGAAAACGGGTCTGCCTCCTCCAGCCACCCTTTTTGCCCTTTTTATATGCTAACCCCATAAACCCTAACAAATAAGCTAGGCTTAATAAGGAATTTCGTCCAGCCCACTAAATAATAATAAAAACACATGAAAATAACCCATTTAAAGGCCCAATCATGGGCTCTCTAATCCAACTTCCTTCCCAAGGCCATGGTTCGCAAATTTCTCCATAGATAACACATTCACAAGCCCTGGTGAAGACTCCATCCTCCTTAACTCATACTTGGCAACTTCCTGATAGTAAATGTCACACAACAAGTTGTTGAGAGCTTCCTTTATTTTCTTTGAACTTGCCTTTGTCATTGGTCCTCCAAGGTTTTGCAAAGTATCTACTCCCTTGTCGATTTGAGTTGATACAATATGGTTTCCATCAATAACTACCCCCAAAGAGAAAAAGGTAGAGCTTGTTATCATTAAATTTACCGATTATGTTATAATTTGGTGGGATCAACTTGGTTTGACTAGGAGAAGGAATTGTGAGAGGCCTATTGATACATGAGAGGAGATGAAGGCTATCATGAGTAGGACATTTGTCCTTAATCCCTATTATTGAGATAGGTACAACATCACAAGACAATTCATCCTTATATCTACCAATGGAAAATGGAACCAAAACTTGTTTAGTCACTTTTACCACTCCACTGTCATTCAACCATTGCAAATTATATGGCCTAGTAGGTGTATGATTGTACTTTTGTACAAAAAGGCTTATTTTAACATTAATAAGTTTAATTCATCTTTATCTAGTTTTGTTATTTCCCTTCTATAAGAATTGAAGATGTATTCCCTAAGGATGTTCTAAGTAGATTACACCTAAGAGAGGAATTGAGCATCAAATTAATTTCATCCCTAGTGTATCCATTCCAAATCAGCTAGCATAAGAGTAATCCCAAGGAGACAAAGGAGCTTCAAAGGTAGGTTAAGGAACTTATGTCAAAAGGATATATGAGAGAAAGCATAAGATGTGATGGAAACAATATTGTACCTACTCAAATCAACAAGGGAGTAGATACTTTCCAAAACCTTGGAGGACCAACGGCAAGGGCAAGGTCAAAGAAAATAAAGGAAGCTCTCAACAACTTGTTGTGCGACATTTACTATCAGGAAGTTGCCAAGTATGAGTTAAGGAGGATGGAGTTTTCTCTAGGGCTTACGAATGTGTCATCTGTGGAGGAATTTGTGAACCATGGCCTTAGGAAGGAAGTTGGATTTGAGAGCCCATGATTGGTCCTTTAAGTGGGTTATTTTCATGTGTTTTTATTATTATTTAGTGGGTTGGAAGAAATTCCTTATTAAGCCCAGCTTATTTAGTGGGTTGGACGATATTCCTTGTTAAGCTCAGCTTATTTAGTGGGTTGGACGAATTCCCTTATTATGACCAACTTGTTAGTTAGGGTTTCTGGGAGTTAGCATATAAAAAGGGCAAAAAGGGTGGCTGGGAGAGGCAGACCCATTTTCATGAGTGTATGAGCTATTTTCTCTGGTTCTTCGAGAACTAATTTAGACCTTTCATACTTGCATGTGTTGGTTCACTAGACTTATCTTCTTCAACGTTGTTGTTGTTAGGAGTGGCGTCTGAATCTTATAGTTCTGGTTCTTGGTTGTTTATAATCATTGGGTTAGAACTCCAAATCCCTTAACCTGTATTAGAACGATCCTATACCAACATTAGTGTTGGGTTCTGTTTACATATAAATGAAGTTTGTATCATTTGATATCAGAGCCTTGGCTCTAACTCAAGTTAATTATATTGTTGTTATCTTATCTTTCATGTATTGTTCGTTGTTGGTTGAATAATCAAAAAGAGAAAAAAAAACACAAAAAAAAATAGAAAGAAAATCATGTATTTCGTGGGTTTCTTTTCTAATATTTGTTCCTTCCGCAGAAATACCCATTAGTTAACCGAAAAAAAAAATGGGTTCATTACTCAATTGGTCATTTACTCAAATATATTTGATAATTGATTGTTGTCCAATTACACTACTCATATCATTGAATTTCTTGTCATTCTGTTTGCTTTATTGCCCATCTTCTTGGTCTTGTCTCTTCTCTGAAGAGGTAGGTCTAGGATTGATATATTCAAGTTTTGTTTGTTCTAAATTTAGTTTGCTTGGGACTACTGAAAGAGCTCTTAGACTTTTGCAA
>JAFFZT010000305.1:0-15412 GCA_019804595.1 Bruguiera parviflora | reverse complement strand
GGTTAAGGAGGAGAATGATGCTGAGATTCAGCGGGAAAATATTTTCCATACTCGATGTTTAGTTCAAGATAGACTCTGTTGCTTGATAATCGATGGAGGTAGTTGCACTAATGTAGCAAGTACAGAATTGGTGGAAAAATTGAACTTGCCTACAACCAAACATCCTAGGCCATATAATTTGCAATGGTTGAATGACAATGGAGTGGTAAAAGTGACTAAACAAGTTGTGGTTCCATTTTCTATTGATAGATATAAGGACGAATTGTCTTGTGATGTTGTACCAATGCAGACCGGACATTTGTTATTGGGCCATCCTTGGCAATATGACAGAAAAGTTTTGCATGATGGTTACAAGAACCGCTATTCATTCACCATGGATGGAAGACCATTTACACTGGCACCATTGACTCCAAAACAGGTGTATGAAGACCAAGTGAGACTTTATGAAAGTGAGCAAAAGAGGAGGAGCGAAAAGAAAGAGAGAGTTGAGAGAAAAGAAAGTGTAGGAGAGAAAAAGAAGATAAATGCATTTGAGAGTGTTGAGTACGAGAGTGGTCAGGTTCACAAGAGTGAAGATGAATGAAAACAAGTGAGTGTGTTTGCAAAAGGAGCAGATGTTAGAGTTGCCTTCAAGCTAGGCAACAAATGATCTTAATCTTTTACAAGGATTCTTATTTCTCTAACACTAACCTTGATTCATCTTTGCCTAATGCTATTTCATCTTTGTTGTAGGATTATAATGATGAGTTCCCTCAGGAGATCCCAGATGGTTTGCCACCAAGGAGAGGGATTGAACATCACATTGATCTTATTCTTGGAGCTCCCATTCCCAATAAGCCAGCGTATAGAAGTAAACCTGAGGAGACAAAGGAACTTCAAAAGCAAGTTGATGAGTTGATGAAGAAGGGCCGAGATTGTATTCTTGTTGTAGTCGACAAGTTCTCAAAGATGGTGCATTTCATTGCTTGCACCAAAACGGATGATGCCACACACATTGCAGACTTATTTTTTAAAGAGATTGTTCGCCAACATGGAGTGCCAAAGAGTATTGTGTCCGACCGTGTTGATGATGTAGAAGTTGATTTGAGGACAAATCATTTTGAGGAGAGTGGGAATGATGGAAACCATATCGACAAGGGATTAGATACTTTGCAAAACCTTGGAGGACCAATGACAAGGGCAAGGTCAAAGAAAATAAAGGAAGCTCTCAACAACCTGTTGTGCAACATTTACTATCAGGAAGTTGCCAAGTACGAGTTAAGGAGGATGGAGTCTTCACCAAGGCTTGCGAATGTGTCATCTGTAGAGGAATTTGTGAAACCATGGCCTTGGAACGGAAGTTAGATTTGAGAGCCCATGATTGGGCCTTTAAGTAGGTTATTTTCATGTGTTTTTATTATTATTTAGTGGGCTGAACGAAATTGCTTATTAAGCCCAACTTATTTAGTAGGTTAGATGAAATTCCTTATTAAGTCCAGCTTATTTAGTGGGTTGGACGAATTCCCTTATTAAAACCAGCTTATTAGGTAGGGTTTTTGGGAGTTAGCATATAAAAAGGCAAAAAGGGTGGCTGGGAGAGGGAGAGCCGTTTTTATGAGTGTATGAGCTATTTTCTCTGGTTCTTTGAGAACTAATTCTAAACTTTCATACTTGTGTGTGTTGGTTCACTAGACTTATCTTCTTCAACATTGTTGTTACTAGGAGTAGCGTCTGAATCTTATAGTTCTGGTTCTTGGTTGTTAATAATCAATGGGTCAGAACTCCAAATCTCATAACCTTTGTTAGAACGATCCTATACCAACATTGGTGTTGAGTTCCATTTATATATAAACGGAGTTCGTATCAGAACTCATTGATCAAACTTTGATAAATGGAGTTTAAATCAAGCTAAGTCAAGTTTTGATATATTCAAACTATACTTGTTTAATCAAGAGTCTAAAAATGAGACTCTATCATTTAACTTAAAAGGCTTAATTTTGTTTAATTAAAATTCATTTAGTAAATGAGTTAAAGCATGTGAGTTCTTCTTGAATAACTTGATTTACTTTATAATATTAATGTAAATAATTAAAATTAGAATTAAAATAACAAAAAAATTTATATCTTAATAAAAATAACTAATTAAAAGATAACAATATTTAACTCTTAATGTATATTTAAAAGTATATAATATATAATTTAAAAGCAAATCTACTAAATATACTCTAATGACAAGCTAAACAAATCTTTTAATAACTTTATATATGGATATTTATGAGTTGTTCACAAATTCAAATGAATTAAGTTTGTTTTTACTAAAACTTGTCTCTCATTTACCCAGCTTGATTGTTAAGTAATAATTGAAAATGATTAAGTGATCTTTGAGTGTTTTGAGGCACTGAACCCATAGCAAACTTGTTAACTTGTTGGCAATACTATTTAAGAAGTTGCAAAGAAAGTCTTGTACCATTAAAATATAAGTTAACAAAATGCTAGGTGGGTAGAAAGAATCGTGTACAGTCACTAGTCTTGTATTTTTTTGCATTTACAAAAAAAAGAAAAAATAAAAAAAATAAATCAAATGTACTGTATTCGAAACAGAATATAATATATTTTTTAAAAAACGCATTACACTATAAAAAATATAAATTCTTTATTTCTTTTTTTCAAAAAAGTGCTACATTTTTCATTTATATCACCAAGTATCCCTGTGCCCTAGCCAAGCAAATGCGTGGTCAGTCTATCCTCTACAAATCAATAGCCTTCTTGGGAGTCATGAAGCATTCAATGCGTTAAAGGGTCTTTCTTGGCTTTAGGAGTCCTCATCTATATCACTGGAAAAGTGTGACCGATAATGGCACCATCAAAATAGTGCATATGCCCAAACCTTCAATTTGCCTACAAATGGGCATTCTAGTATCTAAATATTTAAATATTTATCTCACATAACCCAGGCCAAGCAAATATTATCGTATCAAATTGTAAGTTCTTTGCAAGTGAAAAGATTAAAGTGTGAAATCAATTACTCTATTGTATCAATTAATCATAAATGATGGGGTGATCTATTTGGAAAAATTGCGAAAGTGAGATCGGTACAGGGCATTTTGTACTACATAATCAACTTGAGAATTCGTGTTGTAAGTCAGCATCTACTCAGTCATATTTTCTTGTTTCCCAAGCCAACGGATGAAACAAATTCCACATTTATGAATTGGTTGCGGCAGATGGCTAGACCAGAACTGAGGCAATGTTTGACCCAAAGCCCCGAACCCTACGTAAACGCACACCCTTCCGTCTAGGCAAAGAAAGCATTAGCCCAAGTCACTAGGGATAGCCTATCAAAGACACCTATATGGAAATTCTTGGGTTCCTGTACTCAAAACAAATGTAGTCAAGAATAATGGGCCATGCGCCCAGGAACATCAGCATATTATTACAAAGTTAGACCTCAATCATACTAACTCGCATAACACTTAATTGATTTTGTGAATAAAGATGAATTAAGTAAATCTCAGAGAATTTAAGAAAATGAACAAAGAATATTGGAAACAAGTAAGAGAATTGTAAATATTAGAGAAATAGAGAGAACAAGAGAATTTGCAAGTGAGAATTTTATTAAGTAAGTAAACTTATTGTACAACTTTAAATATCTAAGTATCTAAATGTTTAAACATCTAAATATGTTATATAAATGGGAGGACCAATTTATTTATATTTACTCTATTTTCTCAACGTGTAATTAAAAATAAATATTTAAAATATTTACAAAAACTTTTTTAAATAAATATTTAAAAAGATCTATTTTAGAAAATTTTAAATAAATTTAGTATATTTTATAAAAAATATCTAAATATAGGTATTTTTACACATTTTTAAGAACTTTTGGGCAGCAAAGGGGCTGGATAATTATGCCAGCCCTTAGGGACTCAATTTGGCCTAGTTTCAACGCGATACATACGCCAACAATGGTCATTCATTTATTCCTCTAATAGATTTTCTGCTCTGAGCCTACCAACCTCGAGGGAAAGTGAAATAAAAACGCAAAGGAATGTGAGACATCAGAAAGAAATGCACTAAATTATCTTTCTCAAGGGTCCTCCACGTTGCCTATTGGTCCTGCAAGTAGACTGATGTGACAAAATTCGAAACGATTCCTACAAATTAGTTATCTTTTATCGAAGTTCTGGGCAGTTTCCACAGACCTTATGGTCACCTTTTTTTGGATCAAGAATTAAAGGAACAATGGTTGGGCAGCCATTTTTCATATATGTTCCTTTTTGAATCTCAACTGGAAAAGTCACCTTATCGCAACCAAAGAAACAAAGCTCCCTATTTATAATATTCTTAGCTTCAAGTTTCCAGTCTTCTGATTTCAATTTCCATGAAATCCAATACGGGCATCTCTTTTTCTTCCTTAATTTATCTTTGTTGTCACTGGTTCCAGTTTCAACTTCCTAGGACGCTTCTTCAGCTTTGGTTGAAGGCTCGTCTCTTTCTGTGGACAACCCGGAGGATTTGTTGATTTCATCTGGTGGGGTCTTCTCCGCCGGCTTCTACCCTATCGGCAGCAATGCTTATAGCTTTGCTATTTGGTTCAGCAAACCATCTTGCCGGTATAACAGCACAATTGTTTGCATGGCCAACCGAGATTTTCTAGTTAATGGCAGGCGCTCCAAGGTCATGCTGTAAGCAACCAGAAATCTAATCTTACCCGATGCTGGCAAGTCTTGCTTGGTCCACTAGCACTGTTTCACGATCGTCAACAAAGTTGCGTCTTCGGACACTGGCAATCTTGTCCTGCAAAATACGGAGGGTTCTGTTTTATGGCAAAGCTTTGATTTTCCTACGGATACACTGCTTCCTCTGCAGCCACTCACCAGAGACACGTAGCTTGTCTCGTCAAGAAGCCAAACAAGCCGTTCTTCTGGTTTCCACGAACTGTTTTATAACGAAGAAAATGTTCGTGTTCTTCACTATGATCGCCCTGAGACTTCCAGTAAGTACTGGCCGTCTCCGAGGCTTAAGAGCTGGAAAGCTGGGAGGTTCACGTAGAACAGCACTAGAATTGCTTGGCTTCATTCATAGGAAAAGTTTACTTCATCAGATAATATCAATTTCCTAGCAGCAGATTATGGAGTGAGACTCAGCAAAGATTGACACTAGATTTCGACGGTATGCTTCGACTGTACAGCAGAGAAGAGGGCCGCGCCTCCTGGACTGTGCCATGGCAAGTTCTATCCGAGGCATACGGGGTTCATGGATCTTGCGGACCCAAAAGGACGTGCAGCTATGATACCAGCTCTGCCAAAAGATGCTCTTGCCTTCCAGGGTATAAGATGAAGAACAACACTGACTGGGCTTATGGTTGTGAGCCCAAATTTGATCTCCCATGTGGAACTGATAGTGAGGCGAGCTTCCTTCAACTCACTAATTCTGAATTTTATAGCTATGTGTCTATTATCCCAATTACACATTGGAAAAGTGTAAGCAAATATGCTTGCATTCCTGCAGTTGCAAGGGGTTCCAGCTCCTGCATGTAGAGTCTCAAAGCAATATTGGTCCAACTTGTTGCCCGAAGTCATTGCTACTAAATGGACAGCATGTACCAGGTTTCAAGGGAGATATTTATTTGAAATTTCCTAAACCGGTTTCACGTCTGGTAATAATGAGATAGTGTCAGAATTGGTATTAAATTGCAGTGGTGAAATTTCCAGACCTTTAGATGGAGAATATCCAAAACTCCATCAAAACAGCACACTGACGTTTCATGCTCTGGTTCGCCTGTGCACTAGGATTAGTCGAGATTATTGCCATCCTTCTAGCTTGGTGTTTACTGATCAATTTGCACAAGCACTTGGTTGAAGCTGAAGCTGCACTAGGTGAACATCTTACAGCTACCAGATTTAAAAGATTTGCTTATACTGAACTAAAGAATGCCATGCAAAATTTCAGTGAAGAAATTGGAAGAGGAGCAGGGGGAATTGTGTACAAAGGCCTACTGTCGGATGATCGGGTTGTGGCAATCAAACGACTCCACGTGGCAAGCCATGGAGAAGCTGAATTCTTGGCAGAAGCAAGGACAATTGGGATGGTTAATCACATGAATTTAATAGAGATGTGGGGGAATTTTGCAGAAGGAAAGCATAGGCTTTTGGATTACAGGTATATGGAGCAAGGATGCTTAGCAAAAAATCTCTCTTCCAAGGCACTTGATTGGAGAAAGAGGTTTGAGATCACCTTGGGCACAGCATGAGGGCTTGCTTATCTGCACGAAGAGTGCTGGGAATGAGTTCTACACTGTGATGTCAAGCCTGATAATATACTCGTAGACTCTGATTACCAACCAAAGGTGTCAGATTTTGGCTTATCCAAGCTACCAGACAGGCAACCTAAGAAACCCAAGCTTCTCAAGGATCAGAGGAACCAGAGGTTACATGGCTCCTGAGTGGGTTTTCAATCTGCCAATCACTTCTAAAGTGGATGTCTATAGCTATGGAATCGTAATAATGGAGATGGTGACACAAAAAAGTCCATTAACGGGAGTTGATGCCACAGAAAGCAGTGGGCAAATGGAGCCACAGACAATGGTGACTTGGGTGAGGGACAAGAAAGATACTGCTAACGACAATGCATCTTGGATAGCAGAGATCACAGACCCTTCGTTGGAAGGAGAATATGACCACGATAAGATGGAAAATTTGGTCTCAATCACACTGCAATGTGTAGAGGAAGATGGACATGCAAGACCCACTATGAGTAAAGTGGTTGGGATGCTTCTGCTTCATGAAAACAATCACTAGAGCCAATTGTGGAGATGTACTACTTCCAGCCTACTGTCAACTAGTGGTCATCTGCCCTGCCGAGGAGCTTCAGGAGATGAATATTCTTCTCTTGCCCAAAGATTTCCATAATAACTGGGCAGCTTTCCATGCTTGTATAAATAATAACGACTATGAAAATGTAAGTGTAAATGCATTCTAGTCGAAAAAGACTTGGTGGAAAATTTGGTCTTTCCCATAATGTGGATGGCATGCTGAAGAAGTATACAAGTCAAAGAAAGATAGATGGTAAGTTTACACCCTTCCTCTTCGTGAACGTATTCTAGCTTTCCTTTAGGAGGCTACTGATTGCAGATTTAGAATCCTTAAGTGTGATATTCCTGCTTTGTCAGATCAAACACAAAGGAAGACTCCTAATGCTCCTACTGCCATTAGTGTTTGGATCTACTATTTCCTTAATCACCTTACTCTTACTCTTACCCCATCCCCAGCCCCTTTCTGCCCCCATCCCACTCAATTTCTGCCCACACGGCACTAAATTTCACCATTAGAAGTTATCGGATTACCAATTAGCAAGCATTAAACAATAAAGAAAAAAAACAATTAACATGTTCTGTACAAATGACCTTGGACCCTCATAAACTCTAGTTAGGAGAAGATTGGACTACTCTTTATTGATTTCTAAATGCCTAATATTTTGGTATTATCAATGAAAGAAACACACGTGTGAAGAGGGACATAAACCAAAAGCAAGTATACAAGGAGCAGAAGTCTTGACAAAATTAAATGATTTTTCATTAACTTTCAAAGTCCTTATATGAACTCAATTTCAATCATTACATTCACTTAATTACTATATAAGAAGTGATTATAGAAGTAGTCAATCTTGCTTGATGAAACTTATAGGTTAAGCAATAGGAAATGATCTAGCAATGCAGTCAATGATGGTTAATTTAGTAACCCTACCTACTCCTACTATCTAATCAACCAATTGAACTAACTGGGTTGAATTTCAATTTAATCATCAAAATATAGCCAAACCAAGTTTGATTTCATTCAATACAGTCTCTGCTTCAATGCTTTGCTGTAAGTTGCTGCCATTTTTCTTACTACAGTCCAGGTGTTTCAATCAGCAGCAGCAGCAACAACTCCTTTTGCAAGTAAAGTCAAGATGGCTTGAACAGTAAAGAATTTGAGTTTGCCAACACCTCCTCCTCAAATTTCTTGATGTTCATGCCCAATTGCTTTCTAAGATATTCAAATTTGCTCTTGTTTAAGGGTTTAATTAGAATATCAACTAATTGATCTTGAGAGCTACAATGCAATAGTTTTACTTCTTCTTCTTGTTGCACTTCTTGGATGAAGTGAAACTTGATTTTGAAATGTTTTGTTCTACCATAGAAGACAAGATTCTTAGAAATTGCAATGGCTTATTAATTATCAATTTTGATCTCTATGGCTTTATGGTGCTTCTACTTCATATTTGACAACATCTTCCTCAGTAAAAGTGCTTGATTCATTGTAGTAGTAGTACTAATGTATTATGCTTCTATAGTGGATTAAGCTTTCCTTTTCTATTTCCTTATACTTTATGTAAAAACTCCAAAGCCAAGTGAAAATAGATATCTTGAGGTGCTCTTCATGTCATCCATGTTGCCTACCTTATTGCTGTTTGAGAAGACAAACAACTTGATACTTGTTGTCTTTGTAAACCAAATCTCATAATTGCAAGTTCCTTTAACATATCTTAAGATCCCTTTGGCTACTCTAAGATGGATTTCATTTGGTATTTACATATATCTAAACATAATGCATGTGGCATGCATCAAATCTAGCCTAATTGCTATCAAATACATCAAACTTCCAATCAAGCATCTGAAAGTTATACAATAAAGTAGGAACAGGCTTACGTCAAGCCTTTTTTGAGCCATCTTCCTTACAAAGTTTCTTTGTAAGATTCATTAAAGTAGGAATAAGCTTACATGCAATCACTTGATCTTTCTTTAGCAGTTCATTTGCATACTTCATCTGATTGATGAAGATGCCTTTAGTTGATTGCTTGACCTTTATTCTTAAGAAGAAGGTCATCATTCCAAGATCAGTCATTTCATATACAAGTTTCATTTGTTATTTGAATTTATTGATCAAGGATTCACTATTACCAGTCACTAACATGTCATCCACATAGATTGAAATAATTAACATATTAGTCTCTTTATCTTTGGTATATATGGTGGGTTCACTTTGGCTTTTAGCAAAGCTAGAATTGATGGAAACCATGTTGTACCAACTCAAATCAACAAGGGAGTTGATACTTTGCAAATCTTTGGAGGACCAATGACAAAGGCAAGGTCAAAGAAAATAAAGGAAGCTCTCAACAACTTGTTGTGCGACATTTACTATCAAGAAGTTGCCAAATATGAGTTAAGGAGGATGGAGTCTCCACTAAGGCTTGCAAATGTATCATTTGTGGAGGAATTTGTAAACCATGGCCTTGGGAAGGAAGTTGGATTTAAGAGCCTATGATTGGGCCTTTAAGTGGGTTATTTCCATGGGTTTTTATTATTATTTAGTAGGTGGACGAATTTCCTTATTAAGCCCAGCTTATTAGTTAGGGTGTACAAATTTCTTTATTAAGCCCAACTTATTAGTTAGGGTTTCTAAGGGTTAGCATATAAAAAGGGCAAAAAGGGTGGCTGAAGGGGGCAGACCCGTTTTCATGAGTATAAGCTATTTTCTCTGGTTCTTTGAGAACTAACTCTAAACTTTCATACTTGGGTGTGTTGGTTCACTAGACTTATCTTCTTCAACGTTGTTGTTGTTAGGAGTGGCGTCTGAATCTTATAGTTCTAGTTCTTAGTTGTTTATAATCATTGCGTCAGAACTCCAAATCCCTTAAGCTATGTTAAAACAATCCTATAGCAACATTAGTGTTGGGTTCCGTTTACATATAAATGGAGTTCGTATCATTTGGTATCAGAGCCTTGGTTCTAACTCAGGTTAGTTATATTGTTGTTATCATATCTTTCGTGTATTCTTCGTTGTTAGTTGAATAATCAAAAAGAGAAAAAAAAACACAAAAAAAACAAAAAAAAAAACAGAAACAAAATTATGTATTTTGTAGATTTCTTTTCTGATACTTGTTTCTTCCACAAAAATACCCATTAGTTAACCAAAAAAAAAAATTCGAGTTCATTGCTCAATGGGTCATTTACTCAATTATATTCGATAATTGATTGTTGTCTAATTGCACTACTCATATCATTGAATTTCTTATCATTCTGTTTGCTTTATTGCCCATCTTTTTGGTCGTATCACTTCTTTGAAGAGGTAGGTCTAGGATTGATATATTCAAGTTTTGTTTGTTCTAAATTTAGTTTGCTTGGGACTACTGAAAGAGCTCTTAGAGTTTTGCAATTTATTGTGTGAAACACGAGAGTTGAGAACTACTGTAATTGAGTGAAGAGCAAACATGTAAGGGAGTGAGTTTTGTGAGGCATATTCTTTATTCACTAACAATCTTGCATGTAAGATGTCTAATGCTAAAGAAGGCAGTTTCCCACATGGAGAGGAGGAAGTAGTTGTTCCAGATTTCAAATTGCTTATGAAATCCTTAGAACAAAAGTTTGATAGGATTGACCAAGCGCTTTGGGAAGTTCGAGATAGGATGGATCAAATAGAAGGGGAATTAAGTGTCAATCCTAAGAGGCTAGCTGGGAGGGTCATGAAGGAGCAATTTGAACATGACTTTGGTGAAGATGGTGATGATTATTATGATGACGGTGATAATGCTAGTAGAAACTTCAGAGGTGGTTTTAGAGGAGGACGATGTAATAGGAATGGTAGAGGAGTAAGAGGCAATGGAAATGTTTATGATAGGTACAATGGAGGTTGGGATAACAGAAATAAAGGCGAGAAAGGAGTAGACAAAAATCTTAGTAGTATTAAAATGAAAATACCTTCTTTCCAAGGGAAAGCTGATCTTGATGTCTATTTGGATTGGGAACGAAGGGTAGAATTAATATATGAGTGCCACAACTTCTCTAAGGAGAAGAAAGTGAAGTTAGCTGTGGCAGAGTTCACTGATTATGTTGTAGTATGGTAGGACCAGCAAGTTACCATAAGGAGAAGGAATTTTGAGAGAACCGTAGAAATTTGGAATGAGTTGAAAACTGTGATGAGAAGGAGATTTGTTCCCAGCTCTTATTATAGGGATTTATATAACAAGTTACAGAGCCTTACACAAGGTGGAAGAGTATCATAAGGAGATGGAAATTGCTATGGTTAGGGCAAATGTAATGGAGGATAGGGAGGAAACCATGGCTAGGTTCTTCCAAGGGTTGAATAGGAGTATAGCTGATGTGGTAGAGCTGCAACACTATGTAAAGCTTAAAGATATGGTACACATTGCCATGAAAGTTGAGAGGCAACTTAAGGGAAAGAGCACTTCTGGTCATAAGCAGAACTTAGGTTCATCTTTTTGGAAGCCGAACTGGGGGAAGAAGGAAGAGAAGATGACTTCTATGCAAAAAGGCAATTCACATAGACCTAAGACTAGTGGAGGTAGCCTAGAGAGGGGCAAATTTGAAGAAAAACTTGAGGGCAACCATGGAAAAACTAGAGATATCAAATGCTTTAGATGTCTAGGTAGGGGTCATGTGGCTTCATAATGTCCTAACAAGAGAACCATGTACCTTAAGGAGAATGGTGATTATGTGTCTGGCAGTGATGCTAGTGATGAGGACCAAATGCTGCCATTAGAGGATGTTAGTGATGTTGATGAAGGGATAGAGTATCCGGAGTATGGTGGAAGGCTTTTAGTAGCAAGGAGAGCCCTTAGTGTGCAGGTTAAGGAGGAGAATGATGCTGAGATTCAGCGGGAAAATATTTTCCGTACTCGATGTTTAGTTCAAGATAGACTTTATTGCTTGATAATCGATGGAGGTAGTTGCACTAATGTAGCAAGTATAGAGTTGGTGGAAAAATTGAACGTGCCTACAACCAAACATCCTAGGTCATATAATTTGCAATGGTTGAATGACAGTGGAGTGGTAAAAGTGACTAAACAAGTTGTGGTTCCATTTTTCATTGGTAGATATAAGGATGAATTGTCTTGTGATTTTGTACCTATGCAAATCGGACATTTGTTATTGGGCCGTCCTTGGCAATTTGAAAGAAAAGTTTTGCATGATGGTTACATGAACTGCTATTCATTCACCATGGATGGAAGACCATTTACACTGGCACCATTGACTTTAAAATAGGTGTATGAAGACCAAGTGAGACTTTATAAGAGTGAGCAAAAGAGGAGGAGCGAAAATAAAGAGAGAGTTGTGAGAAAAGAAAGTGCAGGAGGGAAAAAGAAGATAAATGCATTTGAGAGTGCCAAGTATGATAGTGGTCAGGTTCACAAGAGTGAAGATGAAAGAAAACTAGTAAGTGTGTTTGCAAAAGGAGCAGATGTTAGGGTTGCCTTCAAGCTAGGCAACAAATGATCTTAATCTTTTACAAGGATTCTTATTTCTCTAACATTAACCTTGATTCATCTTTGCCTAGTGCTATTTCATCTTTGTTGTAGGATTATAATGATGTGTTCCCTCAGGAGATCCCAGATGGTTTGCCACCAAGGAGAGGGATTGAACATCACATTGATCTTATTCCTGGAGCTCCCATTCCCAATAAGCCAGCATATAGAAGTAATCCTCAGGAGACAAAGGAGCTTCAAAGGCAAGTTAATAAGTTGATGAAGAAGGGACATGTAAAGGGGAGCATGAGTCCATGTGCAGTGCCAGTGTTGCTTGTGGCAAAGAAAGATGGATCTTGGAGGATGTGTGTCAATTGTAGAGCTATCAACAAAATAACAGGGTCTCTGAGAGCATTACTTGTGAGAGAAACTCATGGGGGTGGTTTAATGGAACACTTTGGCATTCGAAAGACTTTTGATGTGTTAAATGAACATTTTTTCTAGCCATATATGAAAAGGGATGTTAAAAGGGCCTGTGCCAAGTGTATTACCTGTAGACAAGCTAAGTCTAGAGTTTTGCCCCATGGTAAGTATATGCCCTTAGAAATTCCCTGTGAACCTTGGACTAACATTTCTATGGATTTTATTCTTGGGTTACTTAGGTCCAAGAAGGGCCAAGATTGTATTCTTGTTGTAGTTGATAGGTTCTCATAGATGGCACATTTCATTGCTTGCACCAAAATGGATGATGCCACACACATTGCAAACTTATTCTTTAAAGAGATTGTTCGCCTACTTAGAGTGCCGAAGAGTATTGTGTCAGACCGTGATGCAAAATTTTTGTGCCATTTTTGGAAGACATTGTAGGGTAAGCTTGGAACAAAGTTGTTGTTTTTTACAACTTGCCATCCACAAATTGATGGACAAACTGAGGTAGTAAATTGAACTCTTGGTACATTGTTGTGTGCCGTTATTGGTAAGAACTCTAGAACCTGGGAAGAATGTTGCCTTTTGTGGAGTTTGCCTATAATTGTGTTGTTCATAATGCTACAGGTTATTCTCCTTTTGAGCTTGTTTATGATTTTAATCCATTGTCACCTTTGGATTTAGTACCATTGCCTATACAAGGTAGGGTTAATTTAGATGGGAAAAAGAAGGCGGAAGTGGTTAGGCAACTTCATGAGAAAGCTAGGCTTAACATTAAGAGAAGAACCAAAAAATATGAAACACAAGCCAACAAAGGTCACAAGCATATCACTTTTAAACCTAGTGATTGGGTTTGGGTATATTTGCGGAAGGATAGATTTCCTAAGTAAAGGAAATCAAAGTTGCAACCAAGGGGAGATGGTCCTTTTCAAGTGGTGGCAAGAGTCAACGATAATGCATATAAACTTGACTTGCCAGGTAAGTATAATGTGAGTGCAACATTTAATGTTTTTGACCTTTCTTCTTTTCTCTTTGATGATGTAGATGCTGATTTGAGGACAAATCATTTCGAGGAGAGTGGGAATGATGGAAACCATATTGTACCAACTCAAATCGACAAGGGAGTAGATACATTGCAAAACCTTAGAGGACCAATGACAAGGGCAAGGTTAAAGAAAATAAATGAAGCTCTCAACAACCTGTTGTGTGACATTTACTATCAGGAAGTTGCCAAGTACGAGTTAAGGAGGATGAAGTCTTCACCAGGGCTTGCGAATGTGTCATTTGTGGAGGAATTTGCGAACCATGGCCTTAGGAAGAAAGTTGGATTTGAGAGCCCATGATTGGGCCTTTAAGTGGGTTATTTTCATGTGTTTTTATTATTATTTAGTGGGTTGGACGAAATTCCATATTAAACCTAGCTTATTTAGTGGGTTGGACGAAATTCCTTATTAAGCCCAGCTTATTTAGTGGGTTGGACGAAATTCCTTATTAAACCTAGCTTATTTAGCGGGTTGGACGAAATTCCTTATTAAGCCCAGCTTATTTAGTGGGTTGAACGAATTCCTTTATTAAGAGTAGCTTATTAGTTAGGATTTCTGGGAGTTAGCATATAAAAAGGGCAAAAAAGGTGGCTGGGAGAGGCAGACCCATTTTCATGAGTGTGTGAGCTATTTTCTCTGGTTCTTTGAGAACTAATTCTGAACTTTCATACTTGCGTGTGTTGGTTCACTAGGCTTATCTTCTTCAACATTGTTGTTGTTAGGAGTGGCATCTAAATCTTATAGTTCTGGTTCTTGGTTGTTTATAATCATTGGGTCAGAACTCCAAATCCCTTAACATGTGTTAGAATGATCCTATACCAACATTAGTGTTGGGTTCCGTTTACATATAAACGGAGTTCGTATCAGAGTCATATTTATTGGCACAAAGAGACATCTTTCTTAGTCAAATAACTAACAGTTATCTTTTGATCAAAAGGAAAGAATATATGAAGATATATTATTTCATAATAGAATAATTCTGAACAATACATAATCTTCTTGAGGGCTTAATTTTATATTGCAGTCAAGTCTACTTTGTTTTATTCTATAAGAATATTCACTATTACCTTATTGTATAGTTATTAGGGTGAGTTTTGCCTTAAGAAGAGTGACATTGGATACATGATTTAAACCAATTCTTTTATTTTAATTATAATACTATTTTTAGTCCAACAAAATAGCAGATTGGGAAGTCCAACATGGGCTTTATATGCCTTATTGGTGCACAATGCATAATAGCATTTACAAATAGTTAACATGAGTGGTTATGTTATTCCAATTTATGGTAATTTGGCAATTAAGTTTTTTATGACTTTAAATAGAATTTAGGCTGACTTATTGTCACCAATAATCCCTCTAAATTGATGTGTGTAATTTTGAGTTAGTACATTCAAAAGAATTGATACAACTTTACATGTAAATTAGTTTACCAATTTAAAATTTCTTCCACGCCATATTTTATATGCCAAGTTGAACCTCTCCAAAATATTAAACCTTGTCATGCAATTGTAGAGCAAATTTATTGATTTTAGAGTAACATTTTTTTGATAGGTTCGCTTGTTGTTTATGCAAGTTTATACAGAAGAACCACAACACATTTTTCCTCTCTACATACCATGTATCGGAAGAAACTAATACCAGCACCAATAGATGACTAGTTGGGATATATAGGCAACAGTTTGCACATAATTCATTATAGGACTATTATTGCAAGTAAATGT
>JAFFZT010000304.1:0-15458 GCA_019804595.1 Bruguiera parviflora | reverse complement strand
TTGGAACCTTGTGTAAGGCTCTGCAACTTGTTGTACAAATCCCTATAATAAGAGCGGGGAACAAATCCCCTTCTCATCACAGTTTTCAACTCATTCCAAGTTTCTATGGTTGTCTCAAAATTCCTTCTCCTTGTGGTAACTTGCTGGTCCCACCATACTACAGCATAATCAGTGAACTCTGCCACAGCTAACTTCACCTTCTTCTCCTCAGAGAAGTTGTGGCACTCATATATTAATTCTACCCTTCGTTCCCAATCCAAATAGACATCAGGGTCAGCTTTTCCTTGGAAAGAAGGTATTTTCATTTTAATACTACTAAGATTTTTGTCTACTCCTTCCTCCCCTCTATTTCTGTTATCCTAACCTCCATTGTACCTATTATAAACATTTCCATTGCCTCTTGCTACTCTACCATTCCAATTACCACGTCCTCCTCTAAAACCACCTCTGAAGTTTCTATTAGCATGGTCACCGTCATCATAATAATCATCACCATCTTCACTAATGTTATGTTCAAATTGCTCCTTTTTGACCCTCCCAGCTGGCCTCTTAGAATTGACACTTGATTCCCCTTCTATTTGATCCATCCTATCTCGAACTTCCCAAAGCGCTTGGTCAATCCTATCAAACTTTTGTTCTAAGGATTTCATAAGCAATTTGAAATCAGGAACAACTACTTCCTCCTCTCCATGTGGGAAACTACCTTCTTTAGACATCGTACCTGCAAGATTGTTAGTAAATAAAGACTATGCCTCACAAAACTCACTCCCTTGCGTGTTTGCTCTCCACTCAATTACAGTAGTCCTCAACTCTCGTGTTTCACACAATAAATTGCAAAACTCTAAGAGCTCTTTCAGTAGTCCCAAGCAAACTAAATTCAGAACAAACAAAACTTGAATATATCAATCCTAGACCTACCTCTTCAGAGAAGTGACAGGACCAAGAAGATGGGCAATGAAGCAAACAGAATGACAAGAAATTCAATGATATCAGCAGTGCAATTGGACGACAATCAATTATCAAATATAATTGAGTAAATGACCAATTGAGCAATGAACCCATTTTTTTTTTTTTTCAATTAACTAATGGGTATTTCTGTGGAAGGAACAAATATCAGAAAGGAAACCCACGAAATACACGATTTTGTTTCTTTTTTTTTGTGATTTTCTTTTTTTTTTTCTCTTTTTGATTATTCAACCAACATCAAAGAATAAACGGAAGATATGATAACAATAACATAACAAACCTGAGTTAGAGCTAAGGCTCTGATACCAAATGATACGAACTCCGTTTATATGTAAACCGAACCCAACACCAATGTTGGTATAGGATCGTTCTAACAAGGGTTAAGGGATTTGGAGTTCTGACCTAATGGTTATAAACAACCAAGAACCAGAACTATAAGATTCAGATGCCACTCCTAGCAACAACAACGTTGAAGAAGATAAGTCTAGTGAACCAATACACGCAAGTATGAAAGTTCAGAATTAGTTCTCAAAGAACCAGAGAAAATAGCTCATACACTCATGAAAACGGGTCTGCCTCTCCCAGCCACCCTTTTTGCCCTTTTTATATGCTAACTCCCAGAAACCCTAACTAATAAGCTGGTCTTAATAAGGGAATTCGTCCAACCCACTAAATAAGCTGGGCTTAATAAGGAATTTCATCCAAGCCACTAAATAAGTTGGCCTTAATAAGGAATTTCGTCTAGCCCTCTAAATAATAATAAAAACACATGAAAATAACCCACTTAAAGGCCAAATCATGGGCTCTCAAATCCAACTTCCTTCCTAAGGCCATGGTTCGCAAATTGCTCTACAGATGACACATTCGCAAGCCCTGGTGAAGACTCCATCCTCCTTAACTCGTACATGGCAACATCCTAATAGTAAATGTTGCACAACAGGTTGTTGAGAGCTCCCTTTATTTTCTTTGACTTGGCCCTTGTCATTGGTCCTCCAAGGTTTTGCAAAGTATCTACTCCCTTGTCGATTTGAGTTGGTACAATATGGTTTCCATCATTACGTAAGGTTCCAAGAGTGTGGAAGAGTACCATAAGGAGATGAAAATCGCTATGGTTAGGGTAAATGTAATGGAAGATAGGGAGGCAACCATGGCTAGGTTCCTTTAAGGGTTGAATAGGAGTATAACTGATGTGGTAGAACTATAACATTATGTAGCGCTTGAAGACATGGTATATATTGCCATGAAAGTTGAAAGGCAACTTAAAGGAAGGAGCACTTTTGGATATAATTAGAACTTAAGTTCATCTTTTTGAAAGTTGAACTAAGGGAAGAAGGAAGAGAAGATGACTTCTAAGCTTAAAACCAATTCACATAGACCTAAGACTAATGGGAAAAGGGGAAAATTTAAAGAAAAACTTGAGGGCACCCAAGGAAAAACTAGAGACATCAAATGCTTTAGATGTCTGTGTAGGGGTCATATGGCTCTATAATGTCCTAACAAGTGAACCATGTACCTCAAGAAGAAAGGTGACTATATGTTTGGCAGTGATGCTAGTGATGAAGACCAAATGCCGCCACTAGAGGATGCTAATGATGTTGATGAAGGGATAAAGTATCTAGAGCCTGATGGAAGGCTTATAGTAGCAAGGAGAGCCCTTTGTGTGTAGGTTAAGGAGGAGGATGATGTTGAGATGCAGCGGGAAAATATTTTTCATACTCAATGTTTAGTTCAAGTTAAACTCTGTTGCTTAATCATTAATAGAAGTAGTTGCACTAATGTAGCAAGTATAGAATTGGTGGAAAAATTAAACTTGCCTACAACCAAACATCCTAGGCCATATAATTTGTAATGGTTGAACGACAATGGAGTGGTGAAAGTGACTAAACAAGTTGTGGTTCCATTTTTCATTGGTAGATATAAGGATGAGTTGTTTTGTGAGGTGGTACCTATGCAAACTTGGCATTTGTTATTGGGCCATCCTTGGCAATTTGATAAAAAGTTTTGCATGATAGTTACAAGAATCACTATTCTTTCACCATGGATGGAAAACCATTTACACTAGTACCATTGACTCCAAAATAGGTGTATGAAGACTGAGACTTTATGAAAGTGAGTAAAAGAGGAGGAGTGAAAAGAAAGAGAGAGTCAAGAGAAAAGAAAGTGAAGGAGGGAAAAAGAAGGTAAACATGTTTAAGAGTGCGAAGTACAAGAGTGGTTAGGTTCATAAGAGTGAGGATGAAAGAAAACAAGTGAGTATGTTTGCAAAAAGAGTAGATGTTAGGGTTGCCTACCAAGCTAGGCAATAAATGATCATAATCCTTTATAAGGATTCTTATTTCTCTAACACTAACCTTGATTCATCTTTGCCTAGTGCTATTTCATCTTTGTTGTAGGATTATAATGATGTATTTCCTAAGGAGATCCTAGATGGTTTGCCACCAAAAAGAGGGATTGAACATCACACTGATGTTATTCCTGGAGCTCCCATTCCTAATAAGCCAACATATAGAAGTAATCATGAGGAGACAAAGGAGCATCAGAGGCAAGTTGATAAGTTGATGAAGATGGGACATGTAAGGGAGAGCATGAGTCCATCTGCAGTGGTAATGTTGCTTGTGCCAAAGAAAGATGGATCTTGGAGGATGTGTGTCAATTGTAGAGCTATCAAGAAAATAACCATTAAGTATCAACATCTTATACCCAAGCTTAATGATATACTGGATGAATTACATGGTGTATGTTACTTGTCTAAAATTGACCTTTAGAGTGGGTATCATCAAATTAGAATGAGAGAAATAGATGAAGGAAAACTACATTCAAGACCAAGCATGGTTTATATGAATGGTTAGTTATGCCCTTTGGTTTAACTAATGCACCTAGTACCTTTATGAGATTAATGAATCATGTTCTGAGACCTTTCTTTGAAAAGTTTGTTGTGACTTATTTCAATGACATATTAGTATACAGTAGGAATTTGGAAGAGCATGTTAAACATTTGCATTATGTGCTTGACATTTTGAGGATCATGTCATTTTTTTGGACTATGTTGTGTTTGCTTATGGCGTAGAGGTTGATAAAGAGAACATTAAGGCAATTCAAGAATGGCCTACACCTAAGAGTGTAAGTGATGTGAGGAGTTTCCATGGTTTGGCTAGCTTTTATAGGAGGCTCATTAAGAATTTTAGGACCATAGCTACACTATTGATTGAGGTGGTCAAAAAGAGTGAGTTTCAAGTGGAGTAAGGAATAACAAGATGCCTTTGATTTGCTTAAGTCTAAGTTGTGTAATGTACCACTTCTTGCTTTGCCTGATTTTTCTAAGATCTTTCAAGTTGAATGTGATGCATCAGGCATTGGGATTGGGGGAGTTCTCATGTAAGAGAAATGACCTATTGCATTCTTTAGTGAGAAGTTAAGTAGGGCAACATTGAATTATCTAACTTATGATAAAGAAATGTATGCACTTGTTAGGACTTTAGAAATATGGCAGCATTACCTTTGGCCCAAGGAGTTTGTAATTCATACTGATCATGAGTCTTTAAAATACTTAAAGACAAGGTAAGTTGAATAGGAGACATGCAAAATAGGTTGAATTTATTAAAACTTTTCCTTATGTAATTCAATACAAATCTAGTAAGGAAAATGTTGTTGTTAATGCATTGTCACATTTGTACACATTGATTAGCACTTTGAGCATTAAGTTGCTAGGGTTTAAGCACATTATTAAATTGTATGCTAATAATGCTAACTTTAGTAACGTATATACTGCATGTGAGAAAGCTGCCTTTGGTAAGTTCTATAGACATGAAGGGTATTTGTTTAGAGTAAATAAGTTTTGTATTCCTCAAGGGTTTATAAGAGCATTACTTGTGAGAGAAACTCATGGGGGTAGTTTAATGGGACACTCTAGCATTTAAAAGACTTTTGATATTTTAAATGGACATTTCTTTTGGCCACACATGAAAAGGGATGTTGAAAGAGTTTGTGCCAAGTATACTACCTGCAGACAAGCTAAGTCTAAGATTTTACCTCATGGTAAGTATATGCCCTTAGAAATTCCTTATAAACCTTGGACCAGCATTTCTATGGATTTTATTCTTGGGTTACCTAGGTCTAAGAAGGGCCAAGATTGTATTCTTATTGTAGTTGACAAGTTCTGAAAGATGGTGCATTTCATTGCTTGCACCAAAATGGATGATGCCACACATGTTATAGACTTATTTTTTAAAGAGATTATTTGCCTATATGGAATGCTAAAGAGTATTATGTCAGACCATGATGTAAAATTTTTGAGCCATTTTTAGAAAGTTGTTGTTTTCTACAACTTGCCATCCACAAACTGATGGACAGACTGAGGTAGTAAATCAAACTCTTAGTACATTGTTGCATGTTGTTATTAGTAAGAACTTTAGAACTTAGGAAGAATGCTCGCCTTTTGTGGAGTTTGCTTATAATCCTATCATTCATAATGCTACAGGTTATTCTCCTTTTGAGCTTGTTTATGGTTTTAATCCATTATTGCCTTTGGATTTAGTACCATTTCCTATTACAGGATAGGGTTAATTTAGATGGGAAAAGAAGGCAGAAGTGGTTAGGCAACTTCATGAGAAAGCTAGGCTTAACATTGAGAGAAAAACCAAACAATATGAAACACAAGCCAACAAAGGTCACAGGCATATCACTTTTGAACCTAGTGATTGGGTTTGGGTACATTTGCGGAAGGATAGATTTCCTATGCAAAGGAAATCAAAGTTCCACCCAAGGGGAGATGGTCCTTTTCAAGTGGTGGTAAAAGTCAACAATAATGCATATAAACTTGACTTGCCAAGTGAGTATAATGTGAGTTGCAATATTTAATGTTTTTGACATTTCTCCTTTTCTCTTTGATGACGTAGGTGCTGATTTGAGGACAAATCATTTTAAGGAGAGCGGGAATGATGGAAGCCATATTGTACCAACTCAAATTAATAAAGGAGTTGATGCTTTGCAAAACCTTGGAGGACCAATGATAAGGGCAAGGTCAAAGAAAATAAAAGAAGCTCTCAACAACTTGTTGTGCAATATTTACTTTCAGGAAGTTGCTAAGTACAAGTTAAGGATGATAAAGGCTTCACTAAGGCTTGTAAATGTGTCATCTATGGAGGAATTTGAGAACCATGGCCTTGGGAAGGAAGTTGGATTTGGGAGCCCATGTTTAGGCATTTAAATGGATTATTTTCATGGGTTTTTGTTATTTTTTAGTAGGTTGGATGAATTTCCTTATTTAGCCCAACTTATTAGCTAGGGTTTTTGGGCGTTAGCACATAAAAAGGGCAAAAAGGGTGGCTAAAGGGGTCAAACCCGTTTTTTTGAGTGTATGAGGTATTTTCTCTAGTTCTTTGAGAACTAATTCTCAACTTTTATACTTGTGTGTGTAGGTTCACTAGACTTATTTTCTTCAATGTTGTTGTTGTTGTTAGGAGTGGCATCTAAATCTTATAGTTCTGGTTCTTGGTTATTTATAATCATTAGGTCATAACTCCAAATCCCTCAACCTGTAATAGAACGATCCCATACCAACATTGGTATTGGGTTTCGTTTAATTTAATCATCCTTTTATATGAATGAGACCTTGCAACATATGGAAGAGTACTAATGGTGTGGCCACATGTTTGTTCTAAAGAATATAAAGTTTTTTTCATTGAAATAAAAGTTAATTTGAGTATCATTTTGTGTAAATCACTCTTTGCTACAAATGTATGCCCTGATATGGTAAGAAATAAAGAGATTGTCACTTTAATCAGAAATTGAACCACTTAACACTTGTAAAAGAAGTTAATCAAGGTCAATAACCCCATTGTTTGATAAAATTGAAGAGATTCAACATGGTAAAGATGTATGGACAAGCTTTTTGGATTCTATATAATGTTTAGTACAGACACAAAAGTGAATTTCAAGAATATTCAAGGATCAAACAATACAGCACTTCTAAGAAAAACAAATTAAGATCAAATATTCCTTTGCTCAATAAAATTCAATAAATTTAAAGTATTAATGGTGCACCCACAAGTTTGTTCTAATAAATATAAAGTTTTTTGTTAAAATAAAAGTTAATTTGAGAATTTTTTTGTGTAATTTAGTACTTGTAACAAATTTAGGTCCTTATTTAGTCAGAATTAAAGAGATTGTTACTTTTATTAGAAATTAAACCACTTAGCATTTGTAAAAGGAGCTAATCAAGATCAATAACCCTATTGTTTGATAAAATTAAAAGAATTCGCCAAGACAAAGATGTATGGATTAGATTTTTTGATTCTATATAATTTTTAGCTGACATAAAAGTGAATTTCAAGAATATTCATGGATTGAACCATTCAACACTGGTAAGAAAAATTAATTAAGATCAAATACTCCTTTGCTCAACAAAATTCAATAAATTCATTGTGCCAAAGTTCTAAAAGGGTGATTGTTGCATTGAATATAACATGTTACTTACTCATAAATGTTAATTTAAACATCATCTTATGTGAAAAAGACCTTGCAACATATGGAAGAGTACTAATGGTGTGTCCATATGTTTGTTCTGAAGAATATAAAGTTTTTTTTGTTGAAATAAAAGTTAATTTAAGTATTATTTTGTGTAAATCACTATTTGCTACAAATGTAAACCCCTATATAGTAAGAAATAAGGAGATTGTCACTTTAATTAGAAATTTAACCACTTAATACCTATAAAAGAAGTTAATCAAGGTCAATAACCATATTGTTTGATAAAATTGAAAGGATTCAGTATGGTAAAGATGTATGGATAAGCTTTTTGGATTCTATATAATGTTTAGTACAAACATAGAAGTGAATTTCAAGAATATTTAAGGATCAAACAATACAACACTTCTAAGAAGAATTAATCAAGATCAAATACTCCTTTGCTTAATGAAATTCAATAGATTCAAAGTGCCAAAACTCTAAAGAGGTCATTGTTGCATTAAATATAACATGTTGTTTACCCACAAAAGTTAATTTAAATATCAATTTGTGTGAATGAAACCTTGCAACTTATGGAAAAGTACTAATGGTATATGTACAAGTTTGTTCTGGTGAATATAAAGTTTTTGTTAAAATAAAAGTTAATTTAAGAATCATTTTGTGTAATTTAATCCTTGCAACAAATGTAGGCCCCTATTTAGTAAGAAATAAAGAGATTGTCACTTTAATCGGAAATTAAACAATTTTGCACTTATAAAAGGAGCTAATCAAGGTGAATAACCTCATTTTTTTGAAAAAATTAAAATGATTCAGCATGACAAAGATGTATGGACAAACTTTTTGGATTTCTACATGATGTTTAGTATAGACATAAAAGTGAATTTCAAGAATATTCAAGGTTCGAACCATTCAAGACTTGTAAGAAAATTTAGTCAAGATCAAATACTCCTTTGTTCAATGAAATTCAATAGATTCAAAATGCTGAAGCTCTAAAGAAGTCATTGTTGCATTGAATATAACATGTTGTTTACCCACAAAAGTTAATTTAAACATCATTTTGTGCGAATGAGATCTTACAACTTATGAAAGAGTACTAATGGTGTACCCATATGTTTGTTCTACTGTATATAAAATTTTTTGTTGAAATAAAAGTTAATTTGAGTTTCATTTAGTGTAAATAAGTCCTTGCATCAAATGTACACCCTTATTTAAAAGGAAATAAAGAGATTGTTACTTTAATCATAATTGAACCCTTTAGCACTTGTAAAAGGAGCTAATCAAGGTCAATAACCTCATTGTTTGATAAAATTAAAAGGATTCAGTGTGACAAAGATGTACGGATAAGCTTTTTGGATTTTATATAATTTTTAGCATAGATACAAAAGTAAATTTTAAGAATATTCATGGATTGAACCATTTAACACTTGTAAGAAAAACTACTTAAGATCAAATACTCCTTTGCTTGATGATATTCAACAGATTCAATATGCCAAAGTTCTAAAGAGGTCATTGTTGCATTGAATATAACATATTATTTACCTATAAATGTTAATTTAAATATCATTTTGTGTGAATAAGACCTTGCAACATATGAAAGAGTACTAATGGTGTACCTATATGTTTGTTACGGTCAATATAAAGTTTTTTGTTGAAATAAAAGTTAATTTGAGTATTATTATGTATAAATAAATCCTTGGAACAAATGTACACCATTAATTAGTAGGAAATGAAGAGATTGTCACTTTAACCAGAAATTGAACCACTTAACACTTGTAAAAGAAGTAAATCAAGGTCAATAACCCCATTGTTTGATAAAATTGAAAGGATTCAGCTTGGCAATCATGTATGGATGGGGATTTTGGATTCTATATAATTTTTAGTGTAGACACAAAAGTAAATTTCAAGAATATTCATGGATCGAACCATTCAGCTCTTGTAAGAAAAACTAATCACGATCAACTACTACTTTGCTTGACAAAATTCAATAGATTCAAAGTGTCAAAGCTCTCAAGAGGTCATTTTTGCTTTGAATATAACATGTTGTTTATTGACAAAAGTTAATTTAAACATTATATGGAAGAGTACTAATGGTGTGCCCACACGTTTATTCTATTGTATTTAAAGTTTTTTTTTTGTTGAAATAAAACTTAATTTGAGTATCATTTTATGTAAATAAGTCCTTGCAACAAATGTATGCCCCTATTTAGTAAGAAATAAAGAGATTGTCACTTTAATCAAAATTGAACCCCTTAGCCCTTGCAAAGGGAGCTAATCAAGGTCAGTAACCCCATTTGTTTGATAAAATTGAAAGGATTCAGCATGGCAAAGATGTATGGACAAGCTTTTTGGATTCTACATAATTTTTAGTATAGACACAAAAGTGAATTTCAAGAATATTCATGGGTCGAACCATTTAGGTCCTATAAGAAAAACTTATCACGATCAAATACTCCTTTGCTCAAAGAAATTCAATAGATTTAAAGTGTCACAGCTCTTAAGAGGTTATTGTTAAATTAAATATAACATGTTGTTTACCCACAAAAGTTAATTTAAACATCATTCTATGCGAATGAGACCTTGCAATAAATGGAAGAGTACTAATGGTGTGCCCACATGTTTGTTCTAACAAATATAAAGTTTTTTGTTGAAATAAAAGTTAATTTGAGTACCATTTTGTGTAAATAAGTCCTTGTAACAAATGTACATGCCTATTTAGTAAGAAATAAAGAGATTGTCACTTTAATAAGAATTAAACCCCTTAACACTTGTAAAAGGAGCTAATCAAGGTCAATAACCCCATTTGTTTGATAAAATTGAAAGGATTCAAAATGGCAAAGATGTATAGACAAGCTTTTTGGATTTTATATAATTTTAGTATAGACTCACAAGTGAATACCAAGAATATTCAAGGATTGAACCATCCAACACTTGTAAAAAATACTAATTAAGATCAAATACTCCTTTGCTCGCCAAAATTAAATAGATTCGAATTGCCAAAGATCTAAAGAGATTTTTGTTGCATCGAATATAACATGTTTACCCATAAAAGTTAATTTAAACATCATTTTGTGTGAATGAGACCGTGCAACATATGAAAGAGTACTAATGGTATAACCACATGTTGGTTCTAATGAATATAAAGTTTTTTGTTGCAATAAAAGCTAATTTGAGTATCATTTTGTGTAAATAAGTCCTTGCAACAATTGTACACCTCTTTTTAGTAAGAAATAAAGAGATTGTCACTTTCATCAGAAATTGAATCACCTAACACTAGTAAAAGAAGCTGATCAAGGTCAATAACACTATTGTTTGATAAAATTGAAAGGATTCAACATGATAAAAATGTATAGACAACTTTTTGGATTATATATAATGTTTAGTGTAGACAAAGAAGTGAATTTCAAGTACTTTCAACGATAGAACCATTCAAGACTTATATGAAAAACTAATCAAGATCAAAAACCCTTTTGCTCAATGAGATACAATAAATTCAAAGTGCCAAAGCAGCCAAAAGGTCATTGTTGCATTGGATATAATATGTTATTTACCCACAAAAGTTAATTTAAACATCATTTTGTGCGAATAAGACCTTACAACAAATGGAAGAGTACTAATGGTGTGCCCACATCTTTGTTCAGCTGTATTTAATGTTTGAAAATCTAATCAAGTCAATAACCCCATTTGTTTGATAAAATGGAAAGGATTCAGCATGGAAAAGATGTATAGAGAAGGTTTTTGGATTCTACACATTTTTTAGAATAAACACAAACGTGAATTCCAAGCATATTCTAGGATCGAACCATTCAAGACTTGTAGGAAAAACTATTCCAGATCAAAAACTGTTTTACTTGACAAAATTTAATAGATTCAATGTGCTAAAGTTCTAATGAGGTCATTGTTGGAATGAATATAACGTGTTATTTTCCCACAAATGTTAATGTAAACATCATTTTGGGTGACTGACACTATGCAACTTATGAAAGAGTACTAATGGAGTACCCATATGTTTGTTTTGATCATTATAATTTTTTTTGTTGACATAAAAGTTAATTTGAGTATCATTTTTTGTAAATAAGTCCTTGCAACAAATATACACCCCTATTTAGTAAGGAATAACGAGATTGTCACAATAATCAGAAATTGAACCACTTAACACTTGTAAAAGAAGCTATTCAAGTCAATAACCCCATTTGTTTGATAAAATTGAAAGGATTCAGCTTGGAAAAGATGTATAGAGAAGGTTTTTGGATTCTACACAATTTTTAGAATAAACACAAACATGAATTCCAAGGATATTCCTAGCTTGAACCATTCAAGACTTGTAGGAAAAACTATTCCAAATCAAAAACTGTTTTACCTGACAAAATTCAATAGATTCAATGTGCCAAAGTTCTAAAGAGGTCATTGTTGGAAAGAATATAACATGTTATTTTCCCACAAATGTTAATGTAAACATCATTTTGGGTGACTGACATCGTGCAACATATGAAAGACTACTAATGGAGTACCCATGTGTTTGTTTTGATCATTATAATTTTTTTTGTTGACATAAAAGTTAATTTGAGTATTATTTTTTGTAAATATGTCCTTGCAACAAATATATACCCCTATTTAGTAAGGAATAATGAGACTGTCACATTAATCAGAAATTGAACCACATAACACTTGTTAAAGAAGCTAATCAAGTCAATAACCCCATTTGTTTGAAAAAATGGAAAGGATTCTACTTGGAAAAGATGTATAGAGAAAGTTTTGGATTCTACACATTTTTTAGAATAAACACAAACGTGAATTCCAACCATATTCTTGGGTCGAACCATTCAAGACTTGTAGGAAAAGCTGTTCTAGATAAAATACTATTTTGCTTCACAAAATTCAATAGATTCAATGTGCCAAAGTTCTAAAGAGGTCATTGTTGGAATGAATATAACATGTTATTTTCCCATAAATGTTAATGTAAACATCATTTTGGGTGACTGACACCGTGCAACATATGAAAGACTACTAATGGAGTACCCATATGTTTGTTTTGATCATTATAATTTTTTTTGTTGACATAAAAGTTAATTTGAGTATCATTTTTTGTAAATATGTCCTTGCAACAAATATATGCCCCTATTTAGTAAGGAATAATAAGACTGTCACATTAATCAGAAATTGAAACACATAACACTTGTTAAAGAAGCTAATCAAGTCAATAACCCCATTTGTTTAATATAATGGAAAGGATTCTACTTGGAAAAGATGTATAGAGAAGGTTTTGGATTCTACACATTTTTTAGAATAAACACAAACGTGAATTCCAACCATATTCTTGGGTCGAACCATTCAAGACTTGTAGGAAAAGCTGTTCTAGATGAAATACTATTTTGCTTCACAAAATTCAACAGATTCAATGTGCCAAAGTTCTAAAGAGGTCATTGTTGGAATGAATATAACATGTTATTTTCCCATAAATGTTAATGTAAACCTCATTTTGGGTGACTGACACCGTGCAACATATGAATGACTACTAATGGAGTACCCATATGTTTGTTTTGATCATTATAATATTTTTTGTTGACATAAAAGTTAATTTGAGTATCATTCTTTGTAAATATGTCCTTGCAACAAATATATACCCCTATTTAGTAAGGAATAATGAGACTATCACATTAATCAGAAATTGAACCACATAACACTTGTTAAAGAAGCTAATCAAGTCAATACTAAAGAGGTCATTACTAGATTGAATATAACGTGTTATTTTTCCACAAATGTTAATGTAAACATCATTTTGTGTGACTGAGACCGTGCAACAGATGAAAGAATACTAATGTTGTACCCATATGTTTGTTGTGATCATTTTAATTTTTTTTGTTGAAATAAAAGATAATTTGAATTCCATTTTTTGTAAATAAGTCCTTGCAAGAAAAGTAAACCCCTATTTTGTAGGAAAAATTGTCCTACATCAAATACTGTTTTACTTGACAAAATTCAATGAATTCAATGTGCCAAAGTTTTAAAGAGGTCATTTTTGGATTGAATAGAAGATGTTATTTTCCCATAAATGTTAATGTAAACATCATTTTGTGTGACTGAGACTGTGCAACATATGAAAGAGTACTAATGGTGTATGCATATGTTTGTTGTGATCATTATAATTTTTTTTGTTGAGATAAAAGTTAATTTGAGTATCTCTTTTTGTAAATAAGTCCTTACAACAAATATACACCCCTATTTAGTAAGGAATAAGGAGATTGTCACATTAATCAGAAATTGAAAGACTTATCTCTTGTAAAAGAAGCTAATCAAGTCAATAACCCCATTTGTTTAATAAAATGGAAAGGATTCAGCACGGAAAAGATGTATATAGATGCTTTTTGGATTCTACACATTTCTTAGAATAAACACAAACGTGAATTCCAAGCATATTCTTGGATCGAACCATTCAAGACTTGTAGGAAAAACAGTCCTAGATCAAATACTGTTTTACTTGACAAAATTCAATAGATTCAATGTGCCAAAGTTTTAAAGAGGTCATTTTTGGATTGAATATAACATGTTATTTTCCCACAAATGTTAATGTAAACATCATTTTGTGTGACTAAGACCGTGCAACATATGAAAGAGTACTAATGGAGTACCCATATGTTTGTTTTGATCATTATAATTTTTTTTATTGACATTAAAGTTAATTTGTGTCTCAGATTTTGTACATAAGTCCTTGCAACAAATATGCACCCCTATTTAGTAAGGAATAACGAGTTTGTCGCATGAATAAGAAATTGAACTACTAAACTCTTGTAAAAAAAGCTAATCAAGTATATAACTCCATTTGTTGGATAAAATGGAAAGGATTTCACTTGGAAAAGATGGATAGAGAAGGTTTTGAATGCCACACATTTTTTAGAATAAACACAAACGTGAATTCCAAGCATATTCCTGGATCGAACAATTCATGACTTGTAGGAAAAACTATTCCAGATCAAAAATTGTTTTTCTTGACAAAATTCAATAGATTCAATGTGCCAAAGTTCTAAAGAGGTCATTGTTGGAATGAATATAACATGTTATATTCCCACAAATGTTAATGTAAACATCATTTTGGGTGACTGACACCGTGCAACATATGAAAAAGTACTAATGGAGTAACCATATGTTTGTTTTTATCATTACAATTTTTTTTGTTGACATAAAAGTTAATTTGAGTATCACTTTTTGTAAATAAGTTCTTGCAACAAATATACACCGCTATTTAGTAAGGAATAACGAGATTGTCACATTAATCAGAAATTGAACCACTTAACACTTGCAAAAAAAGCTCATCAAGTCGATAACCCCATTTGTTTGACAAAATGGAAAGGATTCCACTTGGAAAAGATGTATAGAGGAGGTTTTGGATTCTACACATTTTTGAGAATAAACACAAACGTGAATTCCAAGCATATTCCCGGATCGAACCATTTAAGACATGTAGGAAAAACTGTTCCAGATCAAAAACAACTTTTCTTAAATAAATTCAATAGATTCAATGTGCCAAAGTTCTAAAGAGGTCATTGTTGGAATGAATATAACATGTTATTTTCCCATAAATGTTAATGTAAACATCATTTTGGGTGACTCACACTATGCAACATATGAAAGAGTACTAATGGAGTACCCATATGTTTGTTTTGATCCTTATAATTTTTTTTGTTGACATAAAAGTTAATTTGAGTATCACTTTTTGTAAATAAGTCCTTGCAACAAATATACACCGCTATTTAGTAAGGAAAAACAAGATTGTCACCTTAATTAGAAATTGAACCACTTAACACTTGTAAAAGAAGCTAATCAAGTCAATAACTCCATTTGTTGGATATAATGGAGACGATTCCACTAGGAAAAGATGGATAGAGAAGTTTATGGATTCTACACATTTTTTAGAATAAACACAAACGTGAATTCCAAGCTTATTCCTAGATCGAACCATTCAAGACTTGTAGGAAAAACTGTTCCAGATCAAAAACTATTTTTCTTGACAAAATTCGATAGATTCAATGTGC
>JAFFZT010000303.1:0-15492 GCA_019804595.1 Bruguiera parviflora | reverse complement strand
TATTAATATTTAGTTTTAAAACAAAGCCGCAGCTTTACCTTGTCCGTCGGCCTTTCAAGAACCTCTCCTGGTGCAATTGTCAGAACTCCAAGCCAATAAAAGTAAAACCGATTGCTTGCATTCTCAATTATTTTCATAATACTATTATTAAAAAGCTAAACAATCGACGCATTGACAAAATTAGTGCAGCTTTTTCTCCCCCCAATGAGTCGCAAATAAAACACACTAATTAATGAAGGACTCCAATTATTATATATCATAATTCAGATCAGATTCTTGAGGAACTGGTCCATCGGTTGCCGAGGCTTGCACATGACCGCCAATGGGTTGGCTCTGGGCATCGCCAGTCCTGTGCCTTCAGCCAAATCAGCTTTCTCTTGGTTAACTCCTTCCCATTCGAAGCACTGAATCAAACAACCCAAAGCTGCTCCGACCACACGTTGCCCGAGCCCAGCACCAGGGCAAACCCTCCTTCCCATCCCAAATGGTAGTAGATACTTATGCCCCACTTCAGTTTCCTTACCTTGAAATCTCTCAGGCCTGAAGTCGTTGGGTGCATCCCACACCGTAGGGTCTCTGTGGACCGCCCACGCGTTGGCCAATATGATCGTGCCGCGCGGCACGTCGTATCCCCCTAGCTTACAATCTTCGGATGATTCATGGGGCAGTATCAATGGTAGTGGAGGGAACAATCTGAAAGTCTCTAAAACGATGCTGTTTAGGTAAGGTAGCTTGGATAAATCTTCCTCTTTCACCAATCGGTCAAATCCAACCTGGGTGTCAATCTCCTCTCTAGCCCTTTTCATCACCTCGGGATGGTTGACCAGAAGAGACATTGCCCATTCTATTGTTGTTTCTGATGTGTTGGTGCCTCCAATCAGCGTGTTCTGATGCACGGATATCACACATATATTCATTCAAAACTAAACACAAAATAAACTCTCGTTTACATATTAATTATTAGCAATTAGCAAGCTCGATTAGTAAATCAACGTATTAATTACTTTGTCGAAAGAAAAGAAACATGACACCAGTGTAGTTCACTTACTAGCACGAGCCCCTTGATGATGTCGTCGGTGTAGTTTTGACGTTGTTTTTGTTGCAAGGAAAGCAAGTGATCGATCGTGGTGTCATTGCCATTTGCTCGGCGACGTTCGTCTATTAGACCTTGCAGAAACTTGTCCATCTTCTGACTGATAATGGACATGTTCTTCTCGATTCCTCGGTAATCTATCCACCGCAGAAATGGCAAGTAATCTCCAGCATTTGCTGCTCCTGAAAGCTTGAAAGCCGCACCTATAAGCTCCTGAAATTTCCTTGCCTCTTCCTTGTTCTGGATGCCTACGTCGCCGTAGTACCTCTTCCCGGCCACCATTCTTGTTATGTTATTAAAAGTCAGCTCACAAAGTTTCCATCTCAATTGAACTTTCGTGAAGCCACCGCCGGATGGCGACCACGACATTTTGTAGAGACTAGACAGCAATTGCTTAACTTCTTCTTCTCGACTGGACAGATACATGTTGAGGCGACCGGGGGAGAAAATCTCAACGGAGCACAGACGACGAAGATTGCGCCAGTGGTCACCGTAGGAGGCGGAAACAAGGGCAGTGTAGTTGTAGCCCAGGTGCCTGTGAAGGGTCGAAGAAGGTCGATTAGCGAAGACGGCGTCGTTCTTGGTGAAGCATTCCTCCACCGCGCCCGGCGAAGATGCCACAACAGCAAGGCGGGAACCGAGTCGGAGGGAGAAGATAGGACCATGTCTGAGCGAGAGGCTGTGAAGGGTTCTGTGTAAGGGATTTTCCAGGAGATGGAGGTGGCCAAAGAATGGACGAGCTCCAGGTGGACTAGGTGGTAGTCTTTGTGATTTGGTTGCTCCCTTGTTAAACAACAGCTTGTACACCACCAAACCTATCAAAGTTGAAAAGAGAGGCAGGTACAGCCATTTGGGTTCCAGGCTTGCTGTACTTAAGGAAGGAAACATTTTTCAGACTCAACTGTTAGAATGGCTCAAGGAACGATTAGGGATACCAATTCAATGTATCGCTGGAAGGAATTCATAGAAACTTCAAGCAGGTTGTCTGTTAATATATATATAATGCATGTGCCTCAGTGTTATGTTTACAATGAAAAGAAAAACTTGTTAAAAACTTATTTTTTAATTTAAGGAAATCTATGAGTCGGTGGTATGTCATATAATTAAAAAATATTCGATTAACTTAAAAAAAATATATTCAATTGTAAATTTTAAGAAAGCTTTTTTATTTTTTTTTGAAAATGATCCGAACTAACTGAATTGAATTAAATTGAAATTTTTTAGTAAATACAAAATTAAACAAAAATTTTAACTAAAATCCCGGTAATTTGAACAAAACTGCCTAGTTGTGATTTGGTTCTAACTTTCCTTTCTTTTAGAATTAAAAGCGCCTCGAACCTGAACCAAGGCGACCATGGCCATGTCTGGGCGTGACTTCCTATAATATGCTTTGTCAGCGTCATCACAATGGAAGAGGCCACCAACTATGATACTCCAACGTACAGTACAGTATGGATGTGTGATAAATTGTGATGGATGTCACGCAAAGACACGATCCTTTTTTTTATTGGCTCTCGGTGTCCAACAATAATATTTTGACTCTTTTTTTTTTAATAATATAACTCATATATAATCTTATATTATATAACAAATAAAATTCATTTAAAATAAAAATTATAAAATAAATATATATAATATAAAATTCTAAATAAATTACATAAAAATAAATAAGTAAAACGAGTATCATAAATTATTCATATAATATAATATACCTAGGCACCAAATATCCAGGGTAACAGTCAGATATGGGGGCCTCGTCATGAAAACAAATCTGCTTGGACCGCGTTTTCATTTACCGTCCTTTCTGCGAAATAATTGAGCCTGTTTGTTTCGCTCTCTGTAACTTCAAACTTACGTAGTCTTTTGAAAATTAACCTCATCCAGGTACATTATCAAGCATCTTATGTGCATTTTATGTCCCGATATTCCTCTATGAATTTTCCCTTGAGCAGAATGGAAGGTGGGGTTTCTTTGTTTTACTTCCTCGCCTAGTACATATTTCTCGTATGAATGTGTGCGTACATCAAGATATGCTTTTGCAAAACTATTAGTATTCCCTGTTTTTCTTCTTCTTCTTCTTCTCCTTTTTTATTTTTTATTTTTGGTGAAATCCATTTTTTTTTTCCCATTTAATTTAACATTGAACCCCACGTTCCGTTGAGCCATCAAATTGAGTTCGAGACCAAATGGGCCAGAACTGGCATCAATCGGCACCCAGAAATATTAGTATGCCAACCAAGAAAGACCCATTAATCCTTTGCAAATGGGGGATTTTGCCCTTTGAAATTCACTTATCAAAACAAATACTGGACCTCTGATGATGATGGGTAGCTGCGTCCGTCCAGAATATAAATAGAATACACACTGCCACAATTGGGCTAGCTCGAGGCCTAATCCCTATGTATAGGGGATTTTTACCGAGTTTGAATAAAAATCCTGGCCGTCGGATGTAATGTCATGGGTACGCGGGCTGTGTCGAGGATACGTACTAGCACATTCCACACGCAATTGGACTAGCTTTAGGCCCAATCCCCATGTATGAGGGATTTTGTCCACGCAAAATAAATATTCCGACCGTCCGATAGAATGAGTAATGGGCTTTTATGCTAATGGATTGGGCTTATTATTATCTCGGGCATGCTTTCTCATTGTCTCGTGAACTCTGTAACCAAGGACTAAGCCGAGGAAATTTAAAAAAATTTACATGGTGCATCCAACGTTCAAGATATATTTATATTTTACATATTAATATTTTGAAAATTACCAAAAAAAAAAATCTATTTGTTCAGTTTCATAACAAAAAAAATCCTTAAGTTACATTTAGTAAAAATTAGTCTTAATAATAAAAATGTCATTATAAATGGTCTAAACGTGCCGAAATACTTTTATACTGTACATCTAATGCACCCACAATAATTCATGTTGCAACTTGATTGCAAAATTTTAAATGAATAAATGTAGATAATGAATACTGCACAAACATATATAAGTATGACAAAATAAATTAAAATGGATAAATTAAAATTTAATATCAAACATACTCTTCGATAAAAAGAAATTACCATAATTTTACATAACACGAAGAATAGACGAAATATTTTACGGATAATCTTTTTAATAAACAACCATTGTACAACTATCAACCAAAAAAAAAAAATCATTAAAATCGCTCTAAAAACACAAAATTGGATAATTAAAGACTTTGAGAGAGAGAGATACCATTAGCGGCCATGGCAAAGACAAAGAAGTTTCTTCCATTGCGAAGTTCCTAGCGTGAAGTCGATAACTTTGAAGATTTGGAACCAAAACGAACCTTGCCAGATAAATGAGGAAGTCAGGAAGATAAAACTGTAACTCAAGAAGAGAGACCTACAAAGTCAATTAGCCTAAAGGGGGAGTTGGTTCTCCTTTGCAACGCTCATTGAAGCTGTACAGCGAAGATAAATCACAGCCTGTTAATGTTGCTATCTTTTTCTTGCCTCTGCTGGAATTCTCGCTGGCTCTCTCTCCAGAATAATATAAATAGGGGTAAGAGATTTACGATTTTTTAGTTTCAACATTTTCAAGAAGAAATAAAATGCAAAGAGGAAGAGAAATCAAAAGGTTTCAGCGTTTGAAAAAGAGAAAAAGATCGAAGCGGGTTATGGTTGATACACTGACAGAGAGGTCTTTTCATACACTGACGATATGAGTATGCAAAATATAAATATATCTTAAATTTAAGATGGATGACGTAAAATTTTTTGAAAATTTATGAAGTTTTTGAAAACAAAAAACAAAACAAAACAAAGAGGCAGTTTCCGTGCTTTCACTTCTACGACTGCACTTGGCAATCAACAGCGAGGAAAGAAGAAAGAAGGAAGAAGAATTGTAAGATCTAATTGTAATTGTATGCCTTTTGCTGTGTATGATCTTTGAAGAAAGTAAGTCCTTTGAATAAGGTATCGGCGACTTGAAACTATGATCCAAATACGGCAGAGGCAGAAAACATTACTGTGGTTTGGCAGCATTCACCTCGTCGCGGCTGATTTCTTTTGCTTTTTTGATTTTTTGGGGCTAAATTACAAGTTTCATTTTGCTATGTTTTTCTCGTCTTTTTGTTAATCCGAAAGTAGAATATTAGCTAATAAAATAACAGTTTATCCTTCACTGATTTCTGCATATAGAAAAATAAAAAGGGCACTAAAAGCTACCAATAAACAGACATATGGCCACTTGGAGGATATGTTTAAAGTGCCCAAAAGAGTGATTAAACAATGTTAGGGCAATATAAATCTCATTTAATATGTAGTTTTGATAAACTGGCGCACGACGACGGAAAAGTGCAGTGGCATTGGGCAGTCAGAGAATAAAATGGCCAAGGCCTGTCTCACCATATTTATCAGCTTCTTTAAACTCCTCTTTAATAGCCCAATAATATCGGGCATTTAAAATTTCAAGCAAGATGTTTATTTTCTGATAAAAAAAAATAGATTATCGAGTATATATATATATATATAAAAACAAAGAGATTCAACAATTTCTTATTTTGCCCCTAAATACAAGTGATACAATTAATAAATTTAGCTACAAAATATAATCTGCACGGACCACTTATGGTTAGCCTAGTAACAAAAAACAAAAATTGGCATTGTATGAATTAAGAACATCGTCTTTGGTTCAAACCTCCTAAAATACAATTTATAATAATGCAAGTGAAAGCCACCACTCTACGTCAATTAACGAAGAACCTGGGGTTAGTCCTTATTGGCCACACCGATGATGTCACGATACGAAGGTTGGGCTTTGCCCAAGTATGGGGGCTCTTGCTTTTCACCACAGGCTTGGCCGATTATCACTGTTCTGTTTTTTTCCCCTGCGATTACACCCGCAATCACATTGGCAGCATGTCTTATCCAAGATACAACGACACGTTAAACCTAGCTCGTCAAAAGAAATTTAAAAAAAAAGAAAAGAAAAGAGGTTCAACTCGTATTTAGGATCTTTTTTCTGGGAAATTGACTCACAAACAGGTATTTGGGATCTTTTTTCTCGGGAATTGACCCACGAACAGGCATATTTCATTCCACAAGTTAGTGTACCGCTCCAACATGAAATTGTACAACTATCATAGCCAAGTCCCACAGGCCTTCGGAGGTCCGAGGCAACTTGCTCCCTTTGCATTCCTTGGATACGTGGTATGAGGCGAGATGAAATTGAAAGCCACTTCAAAGCTGATCCTGCATACCAAATTAACAACATAATAATACAAAAAAAAAGTTCAAATTTTGATTCGTGACGACACCCTAAGCCAATGGCAGCTCATGTGTCCAAGAAATATAATCAGACGTGAGGTTGGTGGGTGATTCTATGGACGACCCCGACCTAGATGTCGATCTCTCACAGCGTCCACGCAGAAAGTGTAATTGCGTGTCTCAAATAACAACCCTTTTTTTTTTTTTGAGAAATAAATAACAATCGTTATGTGATTAATGATGATCGCCATGCATAGTATGTTCTTAAAAATGTGGACCACGCGGTCCAGTTATAGGTCCTAGAATTCTCAATTATATTGTAGTCCATTTTAGATAAGGAAATTGCATTTTTCTGAATATATAGCCAGCCACTCGTTGATGAGCGACACGTCTCAAAGTACTTCTTTATTTAACGGTTCATAACCCGCTTACAAAAGCATATCAAATAAATTATTATTTAGATATGCTTGGATTTTGGTCTTTATAGTTTGAGATTAAATCCCCATAATTAGGTCCGATTACTGCAGTTCCATCCACACGCAAAATCAACTAAAAAATGTAGAGTCAAGTAAAAGTTTCTATTTATTTATTTATTTTTCTGGGGTCGGAGACTTAAATTGCTAAAGAACTTTTTGTGAACGCAATCCCAGAAAGTTTTGAGTTGAGCCTTCTTAGCAAACTGAACTACCGGGTACGCATCCCAAAAAGGTCCGAAAAGCCGAACGGGGAAGCACGAGAGACTGGCGCGCGGGACTCGGACAATTCAATGCAAACTTGCTTCCGTTCGCAGGCCATCAATTTACTTTAGTACAATTATTGGCGTATGGTACGCCTCTAGTTCAATTATTGGCGTACCAATTGCTGGACTAGATGGCATTTACCATTTACCTGAGCAGGTAATCATCCCAATCCTAGAAAGCTATATTTATATAAAAATAATTGTATTGAATGAGCCACCCTAATTATTGGCTTCCATCGAACTTGGAAGAATTGCATTTTGAGATTAGGGAGTAGGTTTTATTTCTATTTCATATACTCCCAAGCTTCTTAAATTTATTTTTGTCAACCATAGCGTCGTCAATGTCGTCCATAATTTGATAAATTAAAAAATTTGTCTTTCTTGCAGGACTCTTTTTTTTTTTTTTTTCTTTGAGCACAAGTTGTCCACAGATAGCTACAAGTACGAGTGATTCGCGGTGTTACCCTTAGATAAAAATGGCTATGGATCACGTCGGTCCCCACCACCTTTGTTCTTTCGCACGGCCAGACTCGGTTCCATACCGGTTTTTTTTTTTTTCTTTCCTTTTTCTTTTGTAGGATGAAAATAAAGTGGAACCTGTTTTGTCGCGAAAGGTAGGGCACTATTGTAAAAGCCTTTGTAAAAGGCTAAACCGGAAGCAAAGAGCCCCAGAGAAAGCCCCAACTAGTACGTCCCTCTCCGTCCCAAGTTGTTCTGAATGGTATGAAAATTCAGCTACGTTCATTTGATGACAATTCATCAACTATTTTAATTTGAAATCACATTACAATGATACATTCTAGGATTTAATCATCCGAAATATAGGGCAGCCTTGTCCGTTTTGCGCTACGGCTAAAATTCCTTGTAGAATGGGGCTTCCCCCCCCCCCCAAAAAAAAAACAAAAACTTTAACATTAAAGGTTATCAGCTTACCATCAACATAGATATCATTAGAAACTTGTTAAAAGTTGTCGGTCAGCTAGTTGGCCACCTCAATAGCCTTAGAGATCTCTTTGAAGGGGAGGCTGCAAGTAATAAAAAACCACCTCTTCCTAGTGACTAAGATGGTGATTTGGTGCTTTGTTGAAAAAAGAAAAAGGAAAATGAAAAAACTAGCATTGCAATGAAAAATCTTAATATTAACATGAAACACCGCCCGATGATCGACTACCAACAATTTCTTTACACTTGTGATGCTGTTACTAGGTTACCTAACAAGATAAGAACTGAAAATTTTTGCTGGCCCCAAACCCTTGCCTGTCCTTGGTGCCTACATCAACAAACTGGCATTTCCATTAATACATACAATGATGACTGAAATTGCACAAATTATCAACAATCCGGCAACACTTTTTCATCAAGACCTGTTCGAGTGTCCATAGAGTTACCAACTTATACATGACCATTTGACAGTAGCTCTAACACCTTCCGACAAACAATGGGAGAAGATGAGGAGAGTCGTCGCAAGTGAGGCGCTACTGGTATAAAGGCACCGTTGATTCCAAGACAATTGAATGGAAGAAACTGACCACTTTACTATGCATAATTTGTGCAACAATAACAACAAGCACGAGGATGGTCAAAATAGCATTGTTAAGGTACACTTGGAATTAGTTTATTGAGAATTACAATAACTTTTTACTCTTATTTTTATAATAAAATTAGTAAATTATATAAATAAATATTAATTTATAATTTAATTAAATTAAAGTTTAGACAGTTAATTAAAAATATTTAAAATTTTATTTTAAATAATTAATTAACTTATTTTATTTAACTCATTAATTTTTTATTCAATTTAAATTAAATAAATTTAATTTATTTAATATAATTAAAATTATATATTTTTATTATATTTATTCAATTATAATAAAATTAAATTTTAATTTAAAATTTCTCATAATTTTTTTCTTTGAATTTAGAAAAAAATTTTATATAAAATTGGTTTATTTTCTTTATATAATTTATTCAAATTGATATTTTTGTTATTAGGCTCAACAATTTATATTCCGCTGCCCTTTCTCCCATCGGTCCAGAGCACACCAGCAATCCTCTATCTTTGATCTCCTCCAGAAACCCCTCGGACAACGTTGCCTGTCCATCTTTCACTACATCGGGTCTAACAACCCATAGAAAAGGCGGCTTGCTATCCGCAATACCCCATGCCAATTCTTGAAAATGACGGCTTGACATCGCTGCCACGCATCCATAGTTCACGTAAAAAAACAAACTCCGGTGCTCTGCTATCTAACCACTCGAAAACTTTTGGATCCGGCTTCCAAAAGCTTGGATTGAGTGACTCGGATAGGCTTTTGGGTACATGCTTTTGTTCCAGCAAGGAAAGACGCCCAATTGTGTAGACGTTTAGACAATTGAATTTAGATTTAACAACTTGTACGGCTTCTTGCCCAAGTTCCTCGAAGTCGTTGAAAATTAAGGCTTGCGCTTTTAGATAATCCTCGCACTCTGCTCTCAGAAAGTAGAACATGATGTCATCGGGATCGGTCGTTTGGAAGAAGCTTGGAAGGTCCCTCAGGCGCATGGTGTCCATGCCTATTGCAGATGACGATTACCTGACTGATGGAACTCTTGATAGCCCCATTGACTGAGTGCGAAAAATATAAGAAAATTACAACAGATTTCTGGCAGAATCGATGAAAGTTAGTGGCTACACAGGAGATGAAGTGTAAAATCAAATAGATATTTAGAATTCAAATATACCAAGAATAGCTAGATATAATTAGGTCATTTAGATACTTTACATGCAAAACCAGAAGGTAGATCTATAAAGAAAGTACATACAAGAGGGTACTCACTTTTAAATGGAAAAACGCCTCTTTCGACGAGTTCGGGCTAGTGCAAATATGCCACGAAGGACAAATCAGAAGTAAACAAAGCAACCCCAGGAAGGTTCAAAGCTTCAGCAGCTCTAATAGCAAAGTTCATGACTCCATCAGCAACTACGCACGAAACAGGAGGCGCATCAGGATTACTATTGAGCTTCTCCAGGAGCTGCTTGAAAGGAGCAAAACAATTTTTCCAAGGAATCGCTCACCAAAGGTACGTCCTGGGTCGCATCTGGATTTGACGGCGGCGTTGTCCCGTCTGGGATTGTTTCAAACCTGAAATCGGGCAAGCCCCTCACGGTTACAGAATCAGAGCCGTGCGATCGGATCAAACGGCTGTAATTAAACTCGGTGTGGACAAATCTTATGTGGAAGCCTCTTGAATGCAACAGCTCTGCAAATCTCATAAGTGGGTTAACATGGCCTGGCCATGGAACCATAACGGCATGAGGCCTTGTTGTTGCCGTTGTACTCGTTGTTCTCCCTTCCATCTTCCCAAGCTTTCGCTGAGGCTGGTTGCGATTTTTTTATTTGCTGAGGCTTGCCTCAGCAAATACCAGCTGGCTGTTGTGCACTCGTACACGCATATATGTACAGTCGGGATCCCTACCGTCCCTTTTACGGTGCCCTGCGGTCGATACAGCCACATCCCCGCCGTCTAGCCCCGACACAGTTCCCCTCTTCCCTGTTACACCATATACAGTTCCCCTCTTTCCTGTTACACACCAAATTAATTGACGTTTAGGAGCTGCAGCAATACATAGAGGCGATAATCACGCAATCAACCTTGTTTTGCGAGCCCCCAACAAGATTTTGGCATCTATACAATAATGCTTCATCATATATGTCAGGTGCTTCTGCACTCCAATCTCATTCTGATTCCATTTAATGGGAATGAACAACAAATTATGCTTCATTTCGTGTACATTTATATTTCCTTTAATTTCCTTTATGCTTCATTATATCATGTTTGAATAATGAAAAAGGTTAAACTTTTAATGGGGATATTATAGTAATTTAACAAGTGATCTAATATATTTATTTTGTATAAATATGAATTTATATTTTTTATTAGTTATTTGTAAATAATAATAAATTATATTAAGAATATAGTGTAAAATTTTAAATTTAATTTAATAATATTCACATACTAATTTTTTTATCAAAAAATTAAATACAAATATTATTCTACTAGGATTAATTAAGTATATTAAAAATAAAGAAAAAAAATATCACTAATTCTTTGATTGTGGACAAAAAAAAAAAAGATAAAGTTAAAATTTATATGAAATTAACGTATGACAAATGAAATTGACTTACGGTATATGCAATTTACTTATATTTACCTATAAAGAGTAACGAAGAAAATTGGGTTATTTACGACGGTTAATACATCTGAATTGCACCTTTTAAGGGACCAAAAAAAAAAAAAAAGACAGGGCCAACAAAATTATGGGCCGAGCTTGTAGGATGACATGAGCATTAGGAGAGCAATAAGTAATCGAGTATGGAAGGTCCTAGTCTTAAGACGGTATAAGATTGAGGGAATGAAGGGCTCTGAATCTCTCTCTCGAGGCCGGATGCCACTAACTGGCAGAAGGGTTGGTTTGGGCTTGGGTCCACCCCAATCGGGCTTGATGCGAACTTTCCTTTAGGATCATGGAGAGGAGAATAAATAATATCTAGAAAAATAAAAATTTGTGGGTTGACCATGTACATCCATAAGATTAACATAGAGGTTCTCTTAGTTATGGGATTTAATGTGGACACGAGTAAAGGCATAAAAAATCCTCAAAATGCGATGATAGGTTGCGGCTGGGGATATTCGTGGGGAATAAAGATAACAGGTTAAAAGAAAAATAATTGAGGGGAAGTGGGAGAGAGAGAGTGAACTACGAAGTAATAGTAGATATTTTAGTACAGAAAAATAAAGTAATGAAACTTCCCGTTGTGCGGGATGAAAAAATAAAAGAAAAAAAAGTGGAAAATTGTTTTAGTGGGTCTGGTAAAATAGAGAGCCAGGGATGTGGAAAGTGGAACCTCGGAAGTTTTTTTTTTTTTTAATAATAATTATATGAAAGAAGTCGTAACTATAATTTTTCTTTGGATATTAATAATTTTTATTTATAGTAATTATGCTAATTTTTTGAAAAAAAAATTCAAACAAATTTATTTTTATTTAAATTTAATATATTTTTTAGAGGTTTTTTTTTTCTTTTTAGTTTCAAGAGAAGAGATTTTCCTCCTTACCATTATAAATAGATCCAGCGCGCTGGTCGGTGATCACGCCCCAGAACCTCTTGTCTCTTATTAATCCCTCCCCCCCTCTTGAACCAAATTGAGCAAAAAAAAATGAAGAGTTCTGTGATAGTCTTAGCCTTAGCATGGCTAGCTGCGTTGGCCTTTATCTCAATGAAAATCCATGCACTACGACATCGCAAAAGAAGATTTCCACCTGGTCCAAAACCATTGCCTTTTGTTGGCAACTTGCACCAGCTTGGCAACCTCCCGCACATGACTCTTCACCGGTTTGCCAAAAAGTATGGTGAACTCATGGCTCTAAAATATGGGATACGCGACGTTGTGGTCGCCGCATCCCCCAAAATGGCAGAAGCATTCCTAAAGACATACGACAACGTTTTTGCCTCCCGGCCCCCTCTTGCTTGTGGCAAATACACTGGTTACAATTACCGGGACATGACTTGGGCACCTTACGGGCCACACTGGCGAATTGCACGAAAAATTTACCTGACAGAGTTATTCAGTCCCAAAAGGCTGGATTCCTTTGAATATATTCGAGTGGAGGAAAGGCGCAGATTCCTTTCTGGTCTTTACGCTCGGAGGGGGACTCCACTGGTGCTCAAAAAGCGAATAGCACGCTACACCCTCTCCAGCATAAGCAGAGTGGTATTAAGCGACAAGTACTTCAGCGACTATAAATCCGACACTTCACTAGTGTCCATGAGCGAGTTTCACCAGATGATTGATGAGTGGATGGTGCTCAATGGTGTCATCAACTATGGGGACTGGATTCCTTGGGTACGTCCCCTGGACTTGCAGGGATACGAAAAGAGAATGAAGATCTTGGCCAAGAAGTTCGAAGATTTCCACAACTTTGTCATTGCTGATCACAAGGCCAAAAAGGAATTAGCTGGCAAAGATTTTGTTCCTAGAGACATGGTGGATGTGCTGCTGCAGCTCACCGAGGAGGATGCGGAACCAGAGCTCAAGCTCTCCTTGGAAGCTGTCAAGGCGTTAGTCCATGTCCGTATATATTCCTCTTCGCTTTCTTCTTTTTACTTCTCTCCACGTTAATATGACCTTCATTAATTACCGGAAAGAATGGAGGGAGCGAAAAAAATTATGATCCAAGACTACTAAATAGAATATATCTAACTACGTTCCAATCTTACTACTTTCAATAATTTTTTATAACTATGTCCTTTTTTTAATATTAGATATATACAAATTTGTTGTTTAGGTCCTCCAACTGGGGCACATGGTCTTTTCCTTTTTCTTTACTGAAAACAGGGCGCGCAAGGGAAATGTACAAAACAACCTTAATTATATTAGTTGCCCTGGTTTAAATTTGTCAGATTTTTCCCGTTGGCATTAAAAAAAATTAGTAGGATTTTATCAATCTATACTACTTTTTAAAGTGTTCACGTTTAATGCTGGCATTAAGTAATTCCAATTATAGTTAATGGATTATTCTATATTGCATCACACAGGACCTAATGCCTGGTGGCACAGACACGTCTGGAACCACGATAGAGTGGGCAATTCATGAAATTCTTAGAAACCCCGATGTGCTCGCGAAGTTAAGAGAAGAGCTGGACAGAGTAGTCGGTCGTGAAAGATGGATCGAAGAAGAAGACGTCACAAAAATGCCTTACCTAGATGCCATTATCAAAGAGACACTTAGGTTACATCCACTCTCCCCGTTGCTGGCGCCACATTATGCGATTGAGGATGTCAATGTAGGCGGCTATGACTTACCCAAAGGAACAGTTGTCCTGATAAATACGTGGAGCATTGGGAGGGACCCTGACTACTGGGAAGACCCTTATGAATTCAAGCCGGAAAGGTTCTTGCAGGGAAAGGAAATCGCAATGAATGGACAGGATTTCACCCTGTTGCCTTTTGGCTCCGGCCGAAGAAAGTGCCCTGGCTACAACCTAGGACTCAGGCTCGTCCGCACAACAGTTTCCAACGTGTTCCACGGCTTCGACTGGGAATTATATCCCAAGGGTACGAAACTTGAGGATATATGCATGGTGGAACGCTACGGTCTCACTACTTGTCCTGAAGTTCCTGTCACCGTGATCCCGGAACCTCGACTTCCAGCCCATTTTTATCAGTGATTCGTATTTGCATTCGTCGTCTGTTTCCGCCTGTCCTGTGTCCGTCTTTCAAAATTTCTTACCGTAATTTTCGCCATTATGTCAGCAGTGGTTTAATGTCGAACTTATTAATTATATTATGGTCATGGATGCTCTACGCCTTTATCATGAATAAATAAATAACTCGTATTAATGAATAAAATTAAGGACCGCACCGTTTGTGGTTCATTAGATTTTGAGACTATGCCGTTCTGTAAAGATCATAATTAAATTATGAATTAAAATTGTTCGGTAAAGATCATAATTAAATTATAAATTAAAATTTAACAAATTTCTTTTATATTTTCCTTAAAAAAATACAATCTAATTTAAAGTTAAAAACTCTTAATTATAAAAATTTTAATATTATTTTCATTTTATATATAAAAATCAAAACTACAAAAATTAAAAAAAAAATTATTTTGTATTTCTTACGTAAGAATAAATGGATTTAAATTTGACAATTATAATTATACGATTATATAATTATAATAACAATAAAAAACAAAAAATTAAACTAGAAAACTTATATTTTATTTTTAATTTTATATAAAATTATAAATATGATAATAAAAGTTACATTTTTTTTTGTTTTCTTATATTTTTGTTATAAAAATTATATTTTATTTTATATAATAAAATTAAGTCAAAGTTTTTATAATAAAAATTATCTTTTGTTTTTTTTTTTTTCTTTACACTTCTGCTAATGAATTGTGTTTAATCTTACATATCATAGTCTTGTATTCTTACAGTTAGTTTCTAACCTTAGATTCAATGAAAATGAATGACAAAGCGTATTATTGGGAGCCATTCCGCTAGCCTCCGGCCAATAAATCATCCCTCTTTATTGAAATTCATTCCCCCTGCTCATAATTTTCGTTTTTCCCAAATGATACTACGGTACGCAATCTCCATTCATGATTTTTAAATAAGCAGAATTCATTATAAACTAACCAAATTTTGATTAAAAGCAGAAGTACAGAGCACTATAATACAAAAAATGCGCGCCCAACTGGTTTCAATGAGAAAACTGCTCCGTAGATTAAGACTCCGTGATTCGGACAAATATAGAAGCTGTCGTTACGTGTGCGTCCTTTAAGAAACTACGGAATTTCGTTTTAAATTCCATTATAGTGACATCCTATTCACGATAAACGAAAGATACCCAACGAAATGGGCAAAGCAAAATCTTCGTCGG
>JAFFZT010000302.1:0-15610 GCA_019804595.1 Bruguiera parviflora | reverse complement strand
AAAAGGCCAAAGCACATGTTGCCAGCTAACTAACTATTTTGACTTTTTGAAATTGAAATAGCTAACTAACTATTTTGACTTTTGAAACTTGAACCACTTACAATAAAGATAAAGGAAGAAAAAAATAAGAGATCCCCATATTACATTTCATGGCAATTGAAATTGGAATGTTATAGATAGGGAGCTTTGTTTCCATGTTTGCGTTAAGGTGACCATTCCAATAGAGATTTAAAAAGGAAGATATATGAAAAGTTGATGAGAACCATGGAGATGATGGGTGGAAGGTTTCAGAAGATACAAAAAATCCAACACAAGCTAGAGCTTCAATTGATGCAAGAGGTCCATTGCAAATTCCAGAAGGCCCAATAACACGAGCTAGGGCCAGAAAGATCAAAGAAGCACTAAATGGGCTGATTTTGGACATTCAGGCCAACCAGGCTTCAAATGGTGCAAATTCAAGTTTTAAAAGAAGCCTAGGCGTATTTAATATAATTGGACTACTTAAATAGGTCAAAATAAGTGATAGCATTCACTCCTAAATAGGAGTTCATTGTATGTGCTGGAATTAGTCCAAAATTCCTCCAAAATAGGGATTTCTCCTAAATTGGAATTTTGCCTCTTTAGGATTGCTATCTAAGCCTATAAATAGGCACCCCTTGTAAGCTTTGGAGATATACACCTTTGAGTGAAATAAATAGCAAGGGTTTTTCTCCCTCGGTTCTTTCAAGAACTAAAGAACTTATCAAGAGGTAATTCTTCTTGTGGTGTTCAAATCGACTTATCACTCCCAATTCCTTCGTTTTCTGGAGTGTGGCGTCCATATCCATCTTGAATACCCTAGGTTCGTCTTCCTTCGAATATTGGGTCTAGGGTTTGTGTCCTTCACCTCTAATTTTGCTTTCCTGGTTGTTCTTTGATTCATTGTGTGCGTTGGGTCCCTAAGCCACGTCTTTTTGGGGTTTTCCGCATCAAAAAAGGATATCAAGGTAAACAAATTTAATGAACTAAACTCACAAAAATCAAGATAGGGGGGTTAAACTTAGAGGACAAACTTCAATAACAAAACAAGAAAATAGATGGCAAAATTGGACTTGAGTAAGAAAACTATATAATTATTATGGCTAATATAACCAAATTGTTTAGATTTTATCAATATTTTGAATTTGATGCCTTTTTTCTTTATTCCTCTTTTTTTTATTCATTCCTCTTTCTTTTTTTTCCTTTTTTTTCTTTTTCTTTTTGCCCAACACAAAAAAATATTAAAATACTTAGAGATAGCAAATGGGATTGAAATTAGCACATTTTTCATAGTTATGATCTTAAACAAACAAGCAAAGTGAGAAAGCTTACAAATGGATAAATTAGTGCATTTGAATGGTATTGCACTTTATAGACAAACTAAGCAGAAATAAATAAATCATAATCAAGGTATACAAATTTAATGAACTAAACTCACAAAAATCAATATAAGGGGGGTTAAACCTAGAGGTCAAACTTGGATAACAAAACAAGAAAATAGATGGCAAAATTGGAGTTAAGTAAGAAAACTATATTATTATTATGACTAATATAACCAAATTGTTTAGATTTTATCAATATTTTGAATTTGATGCCTTTTTTCTTTGTTCCTCTTTTTTTTCTTTTCATTCCTCTTTCTTTTTTTTCCTTTTCTTTTTTCTTTTCTTTTGCTCAACATAAAACAATATTAGAATACTTAGAGATAGCAATTGGAATTGAAATTAGCACATTTTTCATAGTTATGATATTAAACAAACAAGCAAAGTGAGAAGGCTTACAAATGGATAAATTAGTGCATTTGAATGGTATTGCACTTAATAGACAAACTAAGCAGAAATAAATAAATCATAAGGTAGAAAATTAAAGAATGAGTTGATCCAACCTTATTTATATTTGGGCTTGGATACCAACCGATGTGGAAAAACACTAAAAAGACGAGGCTTAAGGACCCAACACACACAAGGAATCAAAGAACATCCAAGGAAGCTAAATCAAACTTTAATAACATAAACCCTAGACCCAACATTTAAAGAAACATGAACCTAGGGTATTTAAGAAGGATATGGACACCACACTTTAAAAAAGAAAGGAATTAGGAGTGATAAGTTGAGTTGAATGCTAAAAGAAGAGGTACTTTAGGATATGTTCTTTAGTTCTCAAAAGAACCGAAGGAGAAAACTCTTGCTTTTTATTTCACTCAAAATTGTCTAATGTTATAGAGCTTATAAGGGGGTGGCTATATATAGGTTAAGATAGCAATCCTAAAGAGGCACAAGTTACTGCTTAGGACAAATCTATATTTAGGAGGAACTCCTATCTAAGGACAAATTCTTGCACAAACAATAAACTCCTATTTAGGAGCGAATGTTATTACTTAAACTTAACCTATTAAGTACACCAATCATATTAATAAGGCTTGGACTCTCTTTCAAGTTTGAATTTGCACCATTTAAAACTTAGTTGGTCTGAATGACCTCAATCAACCCATTTAGTGCTTCGTTCATCTTTTTGGCTTTAGCTCATGTTATTGGGCCTTCTGGAATTTGCAATGGACCTCATGCATCCTTTAAAGCCTTCCACCCATCATCTCTAAGGTTCTCATCACAACTTCTTTGGTTGGTTCAATTGTTGAAGGATGAGCCCATAACTTCAGTTTTGGCTACCAAGTCTTCTCCTTTTGTTGCATGGCATTATTGAGCCAAAATGATCATGAAATTAACATTTGGGACAACATCAAACATTATAGATGATTAAAATTCATAGTTTAAAGCAAGTTTTGATACGAATGCCGTTTATATGTAAACGAAACCCAACACCAATGTTGGTATAGGATCGTTCTAACAAAGGTTAAGGGATTTGGAGTTCTGACCCAATGATTATCAACAACCAAGAACCAGAACTATAGGATTCAGACGCCACTCCTAGCAACAACAATGTTGAAGAAGATAAGTCTAAGGAACAAACACACGCAAGTATGAAAGTTCAGAATTAGTTCTCAAAGAACTAGAGAAAATAGCTCATACACTCATGAAAATGGGTCTGCCTCTCCCAGACACCCTTTTTGCCCTTTTTATATGCTAACTCCCAGAAACCCTAACTAATAAGCTGGTCTTAATAAGGGAATTCGTCCAACCCACTAAATAAGCTGGACTTAGTACGGAATTTCATCTAACCCACTAAATGAGCTGGGCTTAATAAGGAATTTCGTCCAGCCCCCTAAATAATAATAAAAACACATGAAAATAACCTACTTAAAGGCCCAATCATGGGCTCTCAAATCCAACTTCCTTCCCAAGGCCATGGTTCGCAAATTCCTCCATATATGACACATTCGCAAGCCTTGGTGAAGACTCCATCCTCCTTAACTCGTACTTGGCAACTTTCTGTTAGTAAATGTCGCACAACAGGTTGTTGAGAGCTTCCTTTATTTTCTTTGACCTTGCCCTTGTCATTGGTCCACCAAGGTTTTGCAAAGTATCTAATCCCTTGTCAATTTGAGTTGGTACAATATGGTTTCCATCAAGTTTATAGTACCCTAAATGGTGAGACTATAAGTTAGAAGGGTTGTAACTTGTGGTAATTATTATAGTTGAGCACATCTTTGCATAAGATGCAATGAAATAGGAAGTTTCTGAACAAGATGTTCATGATTGGACTTAGCAAGGTTTCATGCATTATTAGTCTGGCAATTATGTATTATACTAGTAATGGAGGCACTATAAGAGGAACCTTGGTCTCACGATTGATCATATAAATTAGGACATGAATCAATGAGTAAATAAGGTTTTTGCAATCCCTTGCTGAGTAACCTTTCACTTTATTTCTTCATAAAATGAGCTTTTCCTTCATTATAATGAGTCATGATATTAAAATTTATATTTCCTCAAAATATTATATTTATTGTAAAAAGCAAATCATTATAACTTTGGAACTTCAAGTCCTTTAAATTCCATCAAACACTAGAGTCATTGATCTTCATTAGCTTTTCTCAACATGTTTGGTTGGTTCCATTGTTGAAGGATGAGCACATAACTTTGTTTTTGGCTACCAAGGCATCTCTTTTTGTTGCATGGCATTGTTGACCCAAAATGATTGTGAAATTAACATTTGTGTCAACATTAAACATTACAAATGATTAAAACTCAAAGTCTAAAGAAGGTTTATGGTACCCTAAATGATGAGACTATAAGTTAGAAGGGTTCTGATTTGAGGTAGTCATCATATTTAAGCACATCTTTGCATATGATGCAATGAAATACGAATTTTCAGATCAAGATATTCATTATTGAACATAGCATAGTTTTGTGCATTATTAATTTGGTAATTATGTAATGTGCTAGCAATGGTGGATGGTGGCATTGTAAAGGGAACCTTAGTCTCATGATTGATCATATAACTTTGAAACCTTACTCTCATGATTGATCATATAACTTTGAAACTTTGAAACCTTAGTCTCTTTTTGTAAAAAGTGAATCATTATAACTTTGAAACTCTAAGTTTATTGAATGCCATCAAATAATGGAGTCATTGTTCTTTAAGAGCTTTTCTCAAGATGTTTGGTTGGTTCAATTATTGAATGATGTGCCCATAATTTCATTTTTGGCAATCCAAGCCTTTCCTTTTGTTTCTTGGCATTGTTAACCCAAAATGATTGAGAAATTAACATTTTTGTCAACATCAAACATTATAAAGAATTAAAATTCTAGTCTAAAGAAAGTTAATGGTAACCTAAATGAAGACACTATAAGTCAGAAGGATTCTGACTTGAGGTAATCATCATATTTAAGCACATTATTGCATATAATGCAATGAAATAAGAACTTTTGGATCAAGATGTTCATTATTGAACTTAGCAAGATTTTGTTCATCGTAAGTCTAGTAATTATGCATTATGCCAACAATGGAGGCATTGTAAGGGGAACCTTGGTTGCATGATTAATCATTTTAAAAATGATTTGAAAGAATGAGTAAATATGGTTTATGCAATTCCTTATTCATTAGCCTTTCACTTCATTTCTTCCTAAAATGAGCTCTTCTTTCATTACAATAAGCACAAAATATTATATTTATTGTCACTAGTGAATCATTATAACATTAAAACTCCAATTCCACTGAATTCCACCAAACAATAGAGTCATTGATCTTCATTAGCTTTTATCAACATGTTTACTTGGTTCAATTGTTAAAAGATGAGCCTGTAATTTCATTTTCAGCTACCAAGGCTTCTCCTTTTGTTGTATGGAATTGTTAACCCAAAATGATCCTGAAATTAACATGTGTCAACATTAAACATTAGAATGATTAAAATTCCTAGTCTAAAGGACTTTTTATGGTATCCTAAATGATGAGACTATAAGTTAGAAGGGTTCTAACTTAAGGTAGTTATCATATTTTAGCACATCTTTGCATATGATGCAATGAAATAGGATGTTTTGGATTAAGATGTTCATTAATGAACTTAGCCAGGTTCATGCATTATTAGTTTGGTAAATTATGTATTGTGCCAGCAATGGAGGCATTGTAAGAGGGAACTTGGTCTCATAATTGATCCTATAATTAAGGATTTGAATCAATGAGTAAATAAGATTTATACAATTCCTTATTGATTAGCCTCACTTCATTTCTTCCTAAAATGAGCTCTTTTTCATTACAATGAGTCATTCACATAAAAATGTCATGAAAATAACATTTATGTTTGCCTAAAATATTAAATTTATTATAACAAATGAATCATTATAACTTTGAAACTTCAAGTCCATTGAATTCCATCAAACAATTGAGTCATCAATCGTCATTAATGTTTCTTAACTTGTCTAGTTGGTTCAGTGGCTAAAGGATGAGCCTATAACTTCATTTTTGGCTATCAAGGCTTCTGCTTTTGTTGCATGGCATGGTTGACCCAAAATGATCACAAAATTAACATTTATGTCAACAATAAACATTATAGACAATTCAAACTCATAATCTAAAGAAGGTTTAAAGTACCCTAAATGATGAGATTGTAATTTATAAGGGTTCTAATCTGAGGCAGTAATCACATTTAAGCACATCTCGGCATATGATTTAATGAAATAGGAAGTTTTGGAGCAAGATGTTAATTATTGAATTTAGCAAGGTTTTCTACATTATTAGTTTAGTAATTATGTATTGTGTAAGCAATGGAGGCATTGTAAAAGGAACCTTGGTCTCATGATTTATCAGATAAATGGGGATTTAAATCAATGAGTAGATATGGTTTGTGCAATTCCTTATTGATTAGCCTTTCACTTCATTTCTTCCTAAAATGAGCTCTTCTTTCATTACATTGTGACATTCATATATAAGTGTCATGAAATTAACATTTATGTTTGCCCAAAATATTATAATTATTGTAGCAAGTGAATCATTGTAACTTTCAAACTCCAAGTCCATTGAATTCCATCAAACAATAAATTCATAGATCTTTATTAGCATTTCTTAACATGTTTGATTTGTTTAATTGTTGAAGAATGAGCCCATAACTTTGTTTTTGGCTACCAAGGCTTCTCCTTTTGTTGCATGGCATTGTTGACCCAAACTGATAGTGAAATTAACATTTATGTTTGCATTGTCAATATCAAACATTATAGATGATTAAAATTCATAGCGTAAAGAAAGTTTACAATTAACCTAAATGATAAGACTGTAAGTTAGAAGGGCTCTAACTTAAGGTAGTCATCATATTTGAGCACATCTTTGCATCTGATGCAATGAAATAGGAAGATTCAGATTAAGATGTTTATTATTTAACTTCACAAGGTTTTATGAATTATTAGTCTTATAATAATACATTGTGCTAGCTATAAAGGCATTGTAAGAGGAACCTTGGTCTCATGATGAATCAAATAAATAAGGATTTGAATCAATGAGTAAATATGGTTTATGCAATTCCTTATTGATTAGTCTTTCACTTTATTTATTCCTAAAATGAGCTTTTCCTTCATTACAAGAAATCATGAAATTAACATTTATGTTTGCTCAAAGCATTATATTTATTGTAACAAGCAAATCATTATAACTTTGGAACTCCAAATCTATTGAATTCCATCAAACAATAGAGTCATTGCTTTTCACATGCCTTTCTTAAGATGTTTGGTTGGTTTAATTACTGAATGATGTGCCCATAACTTCGTTTTTGGCTATCCAAGCTTCTCCTCTTGTTGCTTGGCATTATTGACCCAAAATGATCGTGAAATTAACATTTGTGTCAACATTAAACATTAAAAAGGATTAAAATTCATAGTCTAAAGAAAGTTGATAGTAACCTAAATGAAGAGACTGTAAGTTAAAAGGATTCTAACATGAGGTAGTCATCATATTTGAGCGCATCTTTGCATATGATGCAATGAAATAGGAACTTTTGGATCAAGATGTTCATTATTAAACTTAGCAAGATTTTGTGCATCATAAGTCTGGTAATTATGCATTGTGCTAGCAATGGAAGCATTGTAAGAGGAACCTTGGTCACATGTTTGGTCATTTAAATAATAATTTGAATAAATGAGTAAATATGGTTTGTGAAATTTTTTATTGATTAGCCTTTCACTTCATTTCTTCTTAAAATGAGTTCTTTTATTACAATGAATCATGAAATTAACATTTATGTTTGCTTAAAATATTATATTCATTATGACTAGTAAATCATTATAACATTAGAACTCCAAGTCCACATAATTCCATCAAACAATAGAGTCATTGACCTGCATTAGCTTTTATCAACATGTTTGCTTGGTTCAATTGTTGAAGGATGAGCTCGTAACTTCATTTTTGGTTACTAAGGCTTCTCCTTTTATTGCATGAAATTGTTAACTCAAAATGATCATGAAATTAACATTTGTGTCAACATCAAACTTTATAAATGATTGAAATTCCTAGTCTAAAGGACTTTTATGGAATCCTAAATGATGAGACTATAAAATATAAGGGTTCTAACTTGAGGTAGTCATCATATTTGAGCATATCTTTGCATATAATGCAATTAAATAGGAAGTTTCAGATCAAGATGTTCATTGTTGAACTTACCAAGGTTTTATACATTATTAGTCTGGCAAATTATGTATTATGCCAGCAATGGAAGCATTGTAAGAGCAACCGTGGTCTCATGATTGATCCTATAATTAAGGATTTGAATCAATGAGTAAATATGGTCTGTGCAATTCCTTATTAATTAGCCTTTCACTTCATTTCTTCCTAACATAAGCCTTTCTTTCATCACAATGACTCATTCACATAAAAGTGTTATGAATTAATCTTCTGTTTGCCCAAAATATGATATTTATTGTAACAAGTGAATCATTATAATTTTCAAACTTTAAGTCCATTGAATTCTAATACGAACTCCGTTTATATGTAAACAGAACCCAACACCAATGTTGGTATAGGATCGCTCTAACACAGGTTAAGGGATTTGGAGTTCTGACCCAATGATTATAAACAACCAAGGACCAGAACTATACGATTCAGATGCCACTTTTAACAATAACAATGTTGAAGAAGATAAGTCTAGTGAACCAATGCATGCAAGTATGAAAGTTCAGAATTAGTTCTCAAAGAACCAGAGAAAATAGCTTATACACTCATGAAAACAGGTCTGCCTCTCCTAACCACCCTTTTTGCCCATTTTATAAGCTAACTCCCAGAAACCCTAACTAATAAGCTGGGCTTAATAAGGAAATTTGTCCAACCCACTAAATAATAAAAAAAACACATGAAAATAACCCACTTAAAGGCCCAATCATGGGCTCTCAAATCCAAGTTCCTTCCCAAGGCCATGGTTCGTAAATTCCTCCACAGATCACACATTCGCAAGCCCTGGTAAAGACTCCATCCTCCTTAACTCGTACTTGGCAACTACCTGATAATAAATGTCACACAACATGTTGTTGAGAGCTTCCTTTATTTTCTTTGACCTTGCCTTTGTCATTGGTCCTCCAAGGTTTTGCAAAGTATCTACTCCCTTGTTGATTTGAGTTGGTACAATATGGTTTCCATGAAACAATAGAGTCATTGATCTTCATTAGCTTTTCTCAACATGTTTGTGTGGTTCAATTGTTGAAGAATGAGCCCATAACTTTGTTTTTGGCTACCAAGGGTTATCCTTTTGTTGTATGGCATAATTGACCAAAAATGATTGTGAAATTATCATTTACGTCAACATCAAACATTATAGATGATTAAAATTCATAGTTTAAAGAAAGTATATGGTAACCTAAATGATGAAACTGTAAGTTATAAGGGTTCTAACTTAAGGTAGTCATCATATTTGAGCACATATTTGTATATGATGGAATGAAGTAGGAAGATTTGGATCAAGATGTCAATTATTCAACTTAGTAAGGTTTTGTGCATTATCAGTCTGGTAATTACATAATGTGCCAACAATGGAGGCATTGTGCAATTCCTAATTGATTAGCCCTTCACTTCATTTCTACCTAAAATAATCTCTTCTTTCATTACAATAAGTTAAGATATTAACATTTATGTTTGCTCAAAAAATTATATTTATTGTAACGAGTGAATTATTATGACTTTGGAACTCCAAGTCCATTGAATTCAATCAAACAATAGAGTCATTCATCTTCATCAGGCTTTCTCAACATGTTTGGCTAGTTCAACTGTTGAGGGACGTGCCTATAACTTCATTTTTGGCTTTCCAAGCTTCTCCTTTTGTTGCATGGGATTGTTAACCCAAAATGATCATGAAATTGACATTTGTGTTAATATCAAACATTATAGATGATTAAAATTCATAGTCTTAATAAAGTTTATGGTAACCTACATGATGAGATTGTAAGTTAAAAGGGTTCTAACTTGAGGTAGTCATCATATTTAAGCACAATTTTGCATATGATGCAATGAAATAGGATGTTTCAAATAAAGATGTTCATTATTGAACTTAGCAAGATTTCATGCATTTTTAGTCTGGTAATTATGTATTGTGGCAGCAATAGAGGCATTATAAGAGGAACCTTGGTCTCATGTTTGATCCTATAAATAATGATTTGAATGAATGAGTAAATATGGTTTGTGCAGATTCGTAATTAGGAAAAATCCTTATTTAGGAGAATTTCCTGAGTAAATATGGTTTGTGCAATTCCTTATTGATTAACCTTTTAGTTTATTTTTTCCTAAAATGAGTGCTTCTTTCATTACAATGAGTCATGAAATTAACATTTATATTTGCCCAAAATATTATATTTATCGTGACAAGCAAATCATTATAACTTTTCAACTCCAAATCCATTGAATTCCATCAAACCATAAAATCATTAATCTTCATTAGCTTATCTCAACGTGTTTGGTCAGTTCAATTGCTGAAGAATGTGCCCATAACTTTGTTTTTGCCTACCCAGCATTCTCCTTTGGTTACATGGCATTGTTGACCCAAATTGATCATGAAATTAACATTTTTGTCAACATCAAACATTATAGATGATTAAAATACATAGTCTTAAAAACCTTTATGGCACCCTAAATGGTAAGACTGCAAGTTAGAAGGCTTCTAACTTAAGGTAGTCAACATATTTGAGCACATTGTTGCATATGATGCAATGAAATAGGGTGTTTTGAATGAAGATGTTCATTATTGAACTTAACAAGCTTTCGTGCTTTATTAGTCTAGTAATTACATATTGTGCTAGCATTGGAGGCACTGTAAAGGTACCTTGGTCTCATGATTAATTATAGAAATAATGATTTGAATTAATGTGTAAATATCATTTATACAATCCCTTATTGATTAGCATTGCACTAAATTTCTTCCTAAAATGAGCTCTTCTTTCATTAGAATGAGTCATGAAATAAACATTTATATTTGCTTGAAATATTATATTTATTGTAACAAGCAAATCATTATAACTTTGGAACACCAAGTTCGTTGAATTCCATCAAATAATAGTCATTGATCTTTATTAGTTTTTCTCAACATGTTTGGTTGGTTCAATTGTTGAAGGATGTGACCACGACTTTGTTTTTGGCTATCCAGGCTGCTCCTTTAGTTGCATGGCATTGTTGACCCAAAATCATCGTGTAATTAACATTTGTGTCAACATAAAATATTATGGACAACTAAAATTCATAGTGTAAAGAACATTTTTGGTACCATGAATGATGAGACTAGAAGTTAGTAGAGTTCTAACTTAAGGTAGTCATGATATTTGAGCACATCTTTGCATATGATGCAAAGGAATAGGGAGTTTCAAATCAAGATGTTCATTATTGAACTGAGGAAGATTTTGTGAATTATTAGTCTCATAATTATGTATTGTGCCAGCAATAGAAGCATTTTAAGAGGAAGCTTTGCCTCATGATTGATAATATAAATAAGGATTTGAATCACTAAGTAAATATGGTTTGTGCAATTTTTTGTTAATTAGCCTTTCAGTCGATTTCTTCCTAAAATGTGCTCATCTTTCTTTATAATGAGTTAGGAAATCAACATTTATATTTGCCTAAAATATTTTATTTATTCTAACAAGCGAATCATTATAACTTTGGAACTCCAAGTCCACAAAATTCCATCAAACAATAGAGTCATTGATCTTCATTAGCTCTTCTCAACATGTTTGGTTGGTTCAATTGTTAAAGGATGAGCCCATAACTTCGTTTTTGGCTACCAAGGGTTCTCCTTTTGTTGCATGGCATTGTTGACCCAAAATGATTGTAAAATTAACATTTGTGTCAACATCAAACATTATAGACAATTAAAATTCATAGTCTAAAGAAAGTTTACACTAACCTAAATCATGAGACTGTAAGTTAGAAGGGTTCTAACTTAAGGTAGTCATCATATTTGAACACAACTTTGTATATGATGGAATGAAATAAGAAGATTCGGATCAAGGTATTCATTATTCAACTTAGAAAGGTTTCATGCATTATTAGTCTAGTAATTATGTATTGTGCTAGCAATGGAGGCATTGTAAGAGGAGCCTCGGTCTTATGATTGATCATATAAATAAGGAATGGAATCAATGAGTCATTATGGTTTGCACAATTCCTAATCGATTGGCCTTTCACTTCATTTCTTCCTAAAATGAACTCTTCTATCATTATAATGAGTCATGATATTAACATTTATGTTTGCCTAAAAAAATATATTTATTGTAATGAGTGAATCATTATAACTTTAGAACTCTAAGCCCATTGAGTTCTATCAAGCAATAAAGTCATTGTTCTTCATTAGCTTTTCTTAACATGTTCGGCTAGTTTAATTGTTGAAAGACATGCCCATAACTTTGTTTTTGGCTACCCAGGCTTCTCCATTTGTTGCATGGCATTGTTGACCCAAAATGATCGTGAAATTAACATTTGTGTCAACATCAAACCTTATAGAGGATTAAAATTCATAGTCTAAAGAAAGTTTAAAATAACGTAAATAATGAGATTGTAAGTTAGTAGGGTTCTAACTTGAGGTAGTCATCATATTTGAGCACAATTTTGCGTATGATGCAATCAAAGAGGAAGTTTTGGATGAAGATATTCATTATTGAACTTAGTAAGATTTTGTGCATTAGTAGTCTAGTAATTATGTATTGTGGCAACAATAAAGGCATTTTAAGGGGAACTTGGTCTCATGGTTGATCATATAAATAATGATTTGAACAAATGAGTAAATATGGTTTATGTAAATTCTTACTTGGGAAAAATTCTTATTTATAAGGATTTCCTATCTAGGGACAAATTCTTATATAGACAATGAACTCCTAAATTGGAGTGAATACTATTATTTAGTCTTAGTCCTGACCCATTAAGTACTCCAATCATATTAATAAGGCCTAGACTCTCTTTCAAGCTTAAATTTGCACCATTTGAAGTTTGGTAGGCCTAAGTGTCCTTAATCAGCCCATTTAGTGCTTCTTTCATCTTTTTAGCTCTAGCTCATGTTATTAGGCCTTTTGGAATGTGCATTGGACTTGTTGCATCATTTAGAGCCTTCCACCCATCATCTCTAAGGTTCTTATCAAGACAACTAAAATTCATAGTCTAAAGAAACTTTATGGTACCTTGAATAATGAGATTGTAAGTTAGTAGGGTTTTAACTTGAGGTTCTCATCACATTTGAGCACATCATTGCATATGATGCAATGAAAAAGGAAGTTTCGGATCAAGACGTTCATTATTGAACTTAGCGAGGTTTTGTGCATTATTAGTCTAGTAATTATATATTGTACTAGCAAAGGAGGCCTTGTAATAGGAGCCTTGGTCTTATGAGTGATTATATAAATAAGGATTTCAATCACTGAGTAAATATGGTTTATCCAATCCCTTGTTGATTAGCCTTTTAGTTCATTTTCTCTTGAAATGAGTTCTTCATTCATGACAATGAATCATGAAATTAACATTTAAGTTTGATCGAAATATTATATTTGTTGTTATAAATCTGTAACAAACCATATATTTATTGTAACAATAAAATCATTGATCTTCATTAGCTTATCTCAACAAGTTTGGTCAATTCAATTTGATATGAACTCCGTTTATATGTAAACGGAACCCAACACCAATGTTGGTATAGGATCATTCTAACATAGGTTAAGGGATTTAGAGTTCTGACCCAACGATTATAAACAACCAAGAACCAAAATTATAAGATTCAGACGCCACTCCTAACAACAACAACGTTGTAGAAGATAAGTCTAGTGAACCAACACACGCAAGTATGAAAGTTCTAAATTAGTTCTCAAAGAACCAAAGAAAATAGCTTATACACTCATGAAAATGGGTCTGCCTCCCCCAACCACCCTTTTTTGCCCTTTTTATATGCTAACTCCCACAAACCCGCACCAATAAGCTATGATTAATAAGGAAATTCGTCCAACCCACAAAATAAAAATTAAAACACATGAAAATAACCCACTTACAGGCCCAATCATGGGCTGTCAAATCCAACTTCCTTCCCAAGGCCATGGTTCGTAAATTCCTCCACAGATCACACATTCGCTAGCCCTAGTGAAGACTCCATCCTCCTTAACTCGTACTTGGCAACTTCCTCTTAGTAAAGGTCACACAACAGGTTGTTGAGAGCTTCCTTTATTTTCTTTGACCTTCCCCTTGTCCTTGGTCCTCCAAGGTTTTGCAAAGTATCTACTCCCTTGTCGATTTGAGTTGGTACAATATGGTTTCCATCATTCCCGCTCTCCTTAAAATGATTTGTCCTTAAATCAACACCTACATCATCAATGAGAATAGGAGAAAGGTCAGAAACATTAAATGTTGCACTCACATTATACTGATGCGAAAAACCCCAAAAAGACATGGCTTAGGGACCCAACGCACACAATGAATCAAAGAACAACCAGGAAAGCTAAATTAGAGGTGAATGACACAAACCCTAGTCCCAATATTCGAAGGAAGACAAACCTATGGTATCCAAGATGGATATGGACGCCACACTCCAGAAAAGGAAGGAATTGGGAGTGATAAGTCGATTTGAACGCCACAAGAAGAAATACCTCTTGATAAGTTCTTTAGTTCTTGAAAGAACCGAGGGAGAAAAAAAAACCCTTGCTGTTTATTTCACTCAAAGTTGTATATCTCCAAAGCTTACAAGGGGTGCCTATTTATAGGCTTAGATAGCAATCCTAAAGAGGCAAAATTCCTATTTAGGAGAAATCCCTATTTTGGAGGAATTTCGGACTAATTCCAGCACATACAATGAACTTCTATTTAGGAGTGAATGCTATCACTTATTTTGACCTATTTAAGTAGTCCAATTATATTAAATAGGCCTGGGCTTCTTTTAAAACTTGAATTCGCACCATTTGAAGCCTGGTTGGCCTGAATGTCCAAAATCACCCGATTTAGTGCTTCTTTGATCTTTTCGGCCCTAGATCGTGTTATTGGGCCTTCTGGCATTTGCAATGGACCTCTTGCATCCATTGAATCTCTAGTTTGTGTTATGGGGCCTTGTGGAATGTGCAATGGACCTCTTGTATCAATTGAAGCTCTAGCTTGTGTTGGATTTTTTGTATCTTTTGAAACCTTCCACCCATCATCTCCATGGTTCTCATCATTCCCCCACTCCTCAAAGGGATTCACCCTCGAATCATCACCTACATCAAAAGGGGTAAGGTCAGAAACGTTAAATGTGGCACTCACATTATACTCACCAGGAAGGTCCAACTTATAAGCATTGTCATTAATTCGTGCTAGAACTTGGAAGGGACCATCTCCTCTAGGTAGTAGCTTTGAACGCCTCTGAGCTGGGAATCGTTCCTTGCACATATGCACCCAAACCCAATCACCAAGTTCAAACACCACCTTCTTTCATCCCTTTAAGTGCTTCAACGATTCATGGTTAGTATGGATGACAAACTCCTTGGGCCAAAGGTAATGTTGCCATGTCTCCAAAGCCCATACCAATGCATACATCTCTTTATCATAAGTAGGATAATTAAGGCTTGCTCCACTTAGCTTTTCACTGAAGTAAGCAATTGGGCGCATTTCCTGCATCAAAACAGCTCCGATGCCAATACCTGAAGCATCACACTCAATCTCGAAAGCTTTTTCAAAGTTAGGTAAAGCAAGTAGGGGTGCAGAACTTAATTTTTCCTTGATGCAATTAAAAGCCATG
>JAFFZT010000301.1:4726-15654 GCA_019804595.1 Bruguiera parviflora | reverse complement strand
ATTTCTCCTTTCAGCTCTATAAAGAACTAAAGAAGGTAAATCAAGAGTATTGATTCTGAACAAAATAAGATAAATGGTGTAGAATTGAACAAATCAGAGGACAAGGAATCAAAAAATGAAAAAGGATATCAAGGCAAACGATTTTAATGAACTAAACTCACAAAAGAATCAGGATAAGGGAAGTTAAATTTAGAGGACAAATTTGGATAGCAATATAGGAAAATGGATGACAGAATTGGAGTTGAGCAAGTGGCCAATATGACCAAACTGTTAACTTTATCAATAACTTGAATTTGATGTTTCCCTTCTTTTCTTTTTTTTTTTTTTTCAACACAAAACAACAACAGAACACTTAGAAATAGCAATTGGAATTGAAATTAGCACGTTGAGAATGATTGCAAGCAAACAGATTTGTGCATTTGAATTGTAATGCACATAATAGAAAAATTGAATCGAAATAAATAAATCACAAGGTAGAAAATTGAAGAGTGAGTGGATTCAACTTGATTTAGAGCCAAGCTCTGATACCAACTGATGCGAAAAACCCCAAAAAGACGTGGCTTAGGGACCCAACGCACACAATGAATCAAAGAACAACCAGGAAAGCTAAATCAGAGGTGAATGACACAAACCCTAAACCCAATATTCGAAGGAAGATGAACCTAGGGTATTCAAGATGGATATGGACGCCACACTCCAGAAAAGGAAGGAATTAGGAGTGATAAGACGATTTGAACGCCACAAGAAGAATTACCTCTTGATAAGTTCTTTAGTTCTTGAAAGAACCGAGGGAGAAAAAAAAAACCCATGCTGTTTATTTCACTCAAAGTTGTATATCTCCAAAGCTAACAAGGGGTGCCTATTTATAGGCTTAGATAGCGATCTTAAAGAGGCAAAATTCCTATTTAGGAGAAATCCCTATTTTGGAGGAATTTCGGACTAATTCCAACACATACAATGAACTCCTATTTAGGAGTGAATGCTATCACTTATTTTGACCTATTTAAGTAGTCCAATTATAGTAAATAGGCCTGGGCTTCTTTTAAAACTTGAATTCGCACCATTTGAAGCCTGGTTGGCCTGAATGTCCAAAACCAGCCCATTTAGTGCTTCTTTGATCTTTCTGGCCCTAGCTTGTGTTATTGGGCCTTCTGGAATTTGCAATGAACCTCTTACATCCATTGAATCTCTAGTTCGTGTTATGGGGCCTTGTGGAATGTGCAATGGACCTCTTGTATCAATTGAAGCTCTAGCTTGTGTTGGATTTTTTGTATCTTTTGAAACCTTCTACCCATCATCTCCATGGTTCTCATCACTTTACATACATTAGGCCAAATTGTTGGGATCATTCTGCTTGAACTACATTCACCAACTATAAAGGATTGTCATGAGAGGGGCCACTACCATCCATAATAATGCTCTTACCACTTTCCTTAACAATCACGATACTTAAATTTTCTCTTTTAGGGCATTCCCTAGTATGTAAAGGTCATTACAAATGAAACAATTAAAATTGGACTTATTTTTATCTTGCTCTCCTACAATAGCTTTGCCTTTGTCCTTGCACCCATCCTCATGCTTTTCATTCTTCTTGCCCTTATTCTTTTTGCACTAGTCTTTGGGTTGATCTTAAAATCAACCATCCATTGATAGCGGCCATGGCTAAAGGCAAATCTTTGACAACATGCCTTCATAGATCAATTTGAGCTCAAGGTTAAAGACTTGATAGAAAGTTAAAGAGCTTATCTTCATCCTACATGTTGCAGATGTTCAAGAATCAAGAAACATAATTCTTTCACATAGTCTTACATCCTACTATGGTATGTTTCAATTTCTTTAAGGATTTCCTTACAACCAAATAATATATATTGCAAAGAAGAAATTAATTCCTCAATTCTTCTTCAAGCTATCCTATGTCTCTATATAAGATCTACTTGTGCACTTACATTGTCATCAAGTCTAGTCTACCACCATAACTTGGCATCCTTGGCAAGATACATGTTAATAAGCATCACCTTCTCGTCTAGTACTCAAGCAACCATAAAGTATTGCTCTTTGTCCCAGAAATTTTTGATGACCTTAGCATCATGCTCTCTCTTGAAGGCTTTATGCTCTAGCACCTTCATCTTTTGAGAGATATCAGCAACCTCGCTTAGTTGCCTACCTATTAAGGACAACAACATCCCCCTCGACATCATTAAAGTGATTGATCCATGCAAAATCAAGGCTATAATAAGTAGAATGCAACAAATGTACTGATATTTTCAACTCCTCAAGTCTTGCTAAATGTGAGAGAGTTTATGATGGAAACCATATTGTACCAACTCAAATCGACAAGGGAGTAGATACTTTGCAAAATCTTGGAGGACCAATGACAAGGGCAAGGTCAAAGAAAATAAAGGAAGCTCTTAACAACTTGTTGTGCCACATTTACTATCAGGAAGTTGCCAAGTAGGAGTTAAGGAGGATGGAGTCTTCACCAAGGCTTGCAAATGTGTCATCTATGGAGAAATTTGCGAACCATGGCCTTGGGAAGGAAGTTGGATTTGAGAGCCCATGATTGGGCCTTTAAGTGGGTTATTTTCATGTGTTTTTATTACAATTTAGAGGGTTGGAAGAAATTCCTTATTAAGCCCAGCTTATTTCGTGAGTTGGACGAAATTCCTTATTAAGCCCAGCTTATTTAGTGGGTTGGACGAATTTCCTTATTAAGACCAGCTTATTAGTTAGGGTTTCTGGGAGTTAGCATATAAAAAGGGCAAAAAGGGTGGCTGGGAGAGGTAGACCCATTGTCACAAGTGTATGAGCTATTTTCTCTGGTTCTTTGAGAACTAATTCTGAACTTTCATACTTGCGTGTGTTGGTTCACTAGACTTATCTTCTTCAATGTTGTTGTTGTTAGGAGTGGCGTTTGAATCTTATAGTTCTGGTTCTTGGTTGTTTATAATCATTGGGTCAGAACTCCAAATCCCTTAACCTATGTTAGAACGATCCTATACCAACATTGGTGTTGGGTTTCATTTACATATAAACAGAGTTCGTATCATTAGGTATCAGAGCCTTGGCTCTAACTCAGGTTAGTTATATTGTTGTTATCATATCTTTCGTGTATTCTTCGTTGTTGGTTGAATAATCAAAAAGAGAAAAAAAAGAAACAAAATCGTGTATTTCATGGGTTTCTTTTCTGATATTTGTTCCTTCCACAAAAATACCCATTAGTTAACTGGAAAAAAAAAATGGGTTCATTGCTCAATTGGTCATTTACTCAATTATATTTTATAATTGATTGTTGTCCAATTGCATTGCTCATATCATTGAATTTCTTGTCATTCTGTTTGCTTTATTGCCCATCTTCTTGGTCATGTCACTTCTCTAAAGGGGTAGGTCTAGGATTGATGTATTCAAGTTTTGTTTGTTCTAAATTTAGTTTGCTTGGGACTACTGAAAGAGCTCTTAGATTTTTGCAATTTATTGTGTGAAACACGAGAGTTGAGGACTAATGTAGTTGAGTGGAGAGCAAACACACAAGGGAGTGAGTATTGTGAGGCATATTCTTTATTTACTAACAATCTTGCATATACGATGTCTAATGCTAAAGAAGGCAGTTTCCTACATGGAGAGGAGGAAGTAGTTGTTCCAGATTTCAAATTGCTTATGAAATCCTTAGAACAGAAGTTTGATAGGATTAACCAAGCGCTTTGGGAAGTTCAAGGTAGGAGGGATCAAATAGATGGGGAATCAAGTGTTAATCCTAAGAGGCCAGCTGGGAAGGTCATGAAGGAGCAATTTGAACATGACCTTGGTGAAGATGGTGTTGATTATTATGATGACGGTGATAATGTGAGTAAAAACTTCAAAGGTGGTTTTAGAAGAGGACGTGGTAATAGGAATGGTAGAGGAGCAGGAGGCAATGGAAATGTTTATAATAGGTACAATGAAGGTTGGGATAACAGAAATAGAGGGGAGGAAGGAGTAGACAAAAATCTTAGTAGTATTAAAAAGAAAATACCTTCTTTCCAAGGGAAAGCTGACCCTGATTTCTATTTGGATTGGGAATGAAGGGTAGAAATAATATATGAGTGCCACAAGATCACTAAGGAGAAGAGGGTGAAGTTAGCTGTGGCAGAGTTCACTAATTATGCTGTAGTATGGTGGGACCAGCAAGTTACCATAAGGAGAAGGAATTTTGAGAGAACCATAGAAATTTGGAATAAGTTGAAGACTGTGATGAGAAGGAGATTTGTTCCCAGCTCTTATTATAGGGATTTGTATAACAAGCTGCAGAGCCTTACACAAGGATTCAAGAGTGTGGAAGAGTACCATAAAGAGATGGAAATTGCTATGGTTAAGGCAAATGTAATGGAGGATAGGGAGGCAACCATGGCTAGGTTCCTCCAAGGGTTGAATAGGAGCATAGCTGATGTGGTAGAGTTGCAACATATGTAGAGCTTGAAGACATGGTACACATTGCCATGAAAGTTGAGAGGCAACTTAAGGGAAGGAGCACTTCTGGTCATAAGTAGAACTTAGGTTCATCTTTTTGGAAGCCGAACTAGAGGAAGTAGGAAGAGAAAATGACTTCTAAGCAAAAAGGCAATTCACATAGACCCAAGACTAGTGGGGGTAGCCTAGAATGGGGCAAATTTGAAGAAAAACTTGAGGGCACCCAAGGAAAAACTAGAGACATCAAATGCTTTAGATGTCTGGGTAAGGGTCATGTGGCTTCACAATGTCCTAACAAGAGAACCATGTACCTTAAGGAGAATGGTGACTATGTATCTGGCAGTGACGCTAGTGATGAAGACCAAATGTCGCTAGTAGAGGATGCTAGTGATGTTGATGAAGGGATAAAGTATCCAGAGCATGGTGGAAGGCTTTCAGTATCAAGGAGAGCCCTTAGTGTGCAGGTTAAGGAGCAGAATGATGCTGAGATTCAGCGGGAAAATATTTTCCATACTCGATACTTAGTTCAAGATAGACTCTGTTGCTTGATCATCGATAGAGGTAGTTGCACTAATGTAGCAAGTACAGAGTTGGTGGAAAAATTGAACTTGCCTAAAACCAAACATCCTAGGCCATATAATTTGCAATGGTTAAATGACAATGGAGTGGTAAAAGTGACTAAACAAGTTTTGGTTCCTTTTTCCATTGGTAGATATAAGGACAAATTGTCTTGTGATGTTGTACCTATACAGACCAGGCATTTGTTATTGGGCCATCCTTGGCATTTTGACAGAAAGGTTTTGCATGATGGTTACAAGAACCACTATTCATTCACCATGGATGGAAGACCATTTACATTGGCACCATTGACTCCAAAATAGGTGTATAAAGACCAAGTGAGACTTTATGAAAGTGAGCAAAAGAGGAGGAGTGAAAAGAAAGAGAGAGTTGAGAGAAAAGAAAGTGCAAGAGGGAAAAAGAAGATAAATGCATTTGAGAGTGCTGAGTATGAGAGTGGTCAGGTTCACAAGAGTTAAGATGAAAGAAAACAAGTGAGTATGTTTACAAAAGGAGTAGATGTGAGGGTTGCCTTCCAAGCTAGGCAACAAATGATCTTAATCCTTTACAAGGATTCTTATTTCTCTAACACTAACCTTGATTCATCTTTACCTAGTGGTATTTCTTCTTTGTTGCAGGATTATAATGATGTGTTCCCTGAGGAGATCCCAAATGGTTTGCCACCAAGGAGAGGGATTGAACATCACATCGATCTTATTCCTAGAGCTCCCATTCCCAATAAGCTAGCGTATAGAAGTAATTTTGAGGAGACAAAGGAGCTTCAAAGGCAAGTTGATGAAGAAGGGACATGTAAAGGAGAGCATGAGTCCATGTGCAGTGCCAGTGTTGCTTGTACCAAAGAAAGATGGATCTTGGAGGATGTGTGTCGATTGTAGAGCTATCAACAAAATAATAGTTAAGAATTGACATCCTATACCCATGATTGATGATATGCTAGATGAATTACATGGTGCGTGTTACTTCTCTAAAATTGACCTTTAGAGTGGATATCATCAAATTAGGATGAGGGAAGGAGATGAATGGAAAATTGCATTGAAAACCAAGCATGTTTTGTATGAATGGTTAGTTATGCCATTTGGTTTGACTAATGCACCTAGTACTTTTACGAGATTAATGAATCATATTTTGAGGCCTTTCTTAGGAAAGTTTATTATGGCTTATTTTGATGACATATTAGTATAAAGTAGGAATTTGGAAGTGCATGTTGAACATTGGCATTGTGTGCTTGATGTTTTAAGGAAGGAGAAATTGTATGCCAATATAAAGAAATGCGACTTTTGCAAGGATCATGTCATTTTTTTGGGTTATGTTCTATCTGCTCATGGCATAAAGGTTGATAAAGAGAAGATTAAGGCAATTCAAGAATGGCCTACACCTAAGAGCGTGAGTGATGTGAGGAGTTTCCATGGTTTGGCAAGCTTTTATAGGAGGTTCGTTAAGGATTTTAGTACCATAGCTATACCATTGATTGAGGTGGTAAAAAAAAGTGTGGGTTTCAAATGGAATAAAGAACAACAAGATGCCTTTGACTTACTTAAGTTTAAGTTGTGTAATGCACCACTTCTTGCTTTGTCTGACTTTTCTAAGATCTTTGAAATTGAATGTGATGGCGCATTTCATTGCTTGCACCAAAACCGATGATGCCACACACATTGTAGACTTATGTTTTAAAGAGATTGTTTGCCTATATGGAGTGCCGAAGAGTATTGTGACAGACTGTGATGCAAAATTTTTGAGCCATTTTTGGAAAACATTGTGGGGTAAGCTTGGAACAAAGTTGTTGTTTTCTACAACTTGCCATCCATAAACTAATGGACAAATTGAGGTAGTAAATTGAACTCTTGGTACATTGTTGCGTGCCGTTATTGGTAAGAACTCTAGAACCTGGGAAGAATGTTTGCCTTTTATGGAGTCTGCCTATAATTGTGTTGTTCATAGTGCTACAGGTTATTCTCCTTTCGAGCTTCTTTATGGTTTTAATCCATTGTTGCCTTTGGATTTAGTACCATTGCCTATACAGGAGAGGGTTAATTTAGATGGGAAAAAGAAGGCAGAAGTGGTTAGGCAACTTCATGAGAAAGCTAGGCTTAACATTGAGAGAAGAACCAAACAATATGAAACACAAGCCAACAAAGGTTGCAAGCTTATCACTTTTGAACCTGGTGATTGGGTTTGGGTACATTTGTGGTAGGATAGATTTCCTAAGCAAAGGAAATCAAAGTTGCAACCAAGGGGAGATGGTCCTTTTCAAGTGGTGGCAAGAGTCAACAATAATGCATATAAACTTGACTTGCTAGGTGAGTATAATGTTAGTGCAACATTTAATGTTTCTGACCTTTCTCCTTTTCTCTTTAATGATGCAGGTGCTGATTTGAGGACAAATCATTTTGAGGAGAGCGGGAATGATGGAAACCATATTGTACCAACTCAAATCAACAAGGGAGTAGATACTTTGCAAAACCTTGGAGGACCAATGACAAGGGCAAGGTCAAAGAAAATAAAGGAAGCTCTCAACAACTTGTTGTGCGACATTTACTATCAGGAAGTTGCCAAGTAGGAGTTAAGGAGGATGGAGTCATCACCAGGGCTTGCGAATGTGTCATCTGTGATGGAATTTGTGAACCATGGCCTTGGGAAGGAAGTTGGATTTGAGAGCCCATGATTGGGCCTTTAAGTGGGTTATTTTCATGTGTTTTTATTATTATTTAGTGGGTTGGACGAAATTCCTTATTAAGCCCAGCTTATTTAGTGGGTTGGATGAATTTTCTTATTAAGACCAACTTATTAGTTAGGGTTTCTAGGAGTTAGAATATAAAAAGGGCAAAAAGGGTAGCTGGGAGAGGCAGACCCGTTGTTATGAGTGTATGAGCTATTTTCTCTGGTTTTGTGAGAACTAATTCTGAACTTTCATACTTGCGTGTGTTGGTTCACTAGACTTATCTTCTTTAACATTGTTGTTGGTTGGAGTGGCGTCTGAATCTTATAGTTCTGGTTCTTGGTTGTTTATAATCATTGGGTCAGAACTCCAAATCCCTAAACCTGTGTTAGAATAATCCCATACCAACATTGGCGTTGGGTTCCGTTTACATATAAACAGAGTTTGTATCAGTTTGATCCTCAAGGACATCCCTAATAGCCTTTTTTATCTCAATCACCCACTCCTGCACCACATCAAAACCCAATTCACTAATTATAGATCAAACCTTGGTGCTCTGATACTAATTGTCATAGCATCAAACCTATCACTCAAATTTTTGACCTTACGATGGCACTAAGTCACACTAGCTACTTTAACACACACAAGGCATAAACACTCTTACAAGAATCAATTCCCAACCATTTTTACTTTCTCACAAAGTACAAAAGACTTACCCAAGGCCTCACACTAGTGTTTCTCTCTACAATTTTTGTATAGCGCTTGACTACCACATTACACCTATATATAAGAGTTGACACCCTTAATTATTTAAGGATATGCATGACTTGGCTACCAAGCCAATCATGCATAATGGGGCTTTCCTCTCTTAGCTAGAACATGCAACTATGTTGGAGGAGTGATTAATAGCTTATCAGGGCCTTGATTAGCCACTCTCTTTTGGTTGCCCATGTTCTCCTTCTCTTAAGGAGAACACACCAACACATCACTTTTGATAAGGCTCTACCTTCCTTGCTATTTTTGCCAACAATATGTGTGCCCACATTCTAGGGTAGTACAACCGATGTTCCCTTTGTTTCATAGGGTGTGGAGCATTATCTAAGTTAGTCTACACTTTAAGCCCTTACCCTGCTAGCTTACCCATAATCAAACATGTACCATGTCAACCCAAGCTTGAAGCTCGTCCACCAATGGCCCATCAATGTCATCATTGATACTTAGAGCACTTGTTAGCCATTTGTGACAAGCCCTCATAGCGTTGACCTAAACTTATGTTTATATGTAGACATTAGCTAACTTTAGTGGGAGATATACACTATCCCCCTAAAAAGCTTTAAAGATTTCAACCATTTAGTAGAGAGAGATATTATTACACTTGAACGGTCGCTTTATGATAAGAAACTTAGAGATGGTGCATGGAAGGCTTCAAAAGATACAAAAGGTCCATTGCACATTCCAAAAGGTCTAATAACACAAGCTAGAGCCAAAAAGATAAAAGAAACACTAAATGGGTTGATTAAGGACATTCAGGCCAATCAAGCTACAAATAATGCAAATTCAAGTTTCAAAGAGAGTCAAAGTCTTTCTAATACGATTGAAGTACTTAATAGGTTGGAACTAACTAATAGCATTCACTCTTAAATCAGAGTTTATCTTAAATAAGTGATTGTTATAAAAATAGAAGTTTTCTATATAAGATTTTTCTAAAATAGGAGTTTGTCTTAAATAAGAATTTGTCATAAATAGGAATTTATGCATCTTTAAGATTGTTATCTTAGCTTATAAATAGGCACCTCCTTGTAAGTTCTAAAAAATCAAACAATTTTGAGAGAAATAAAAACAAGGGCTTTCACTTTTAGTTTCTTCAAGAATTAAAGAATTTATCAAGAAGTACCTATTCTTGTGGTGTTCAACTTAACTTTTCACTCCCAATTCCCTTCTTTTCTAGAGTGTGTTGTCCACATCTTTCTTAAATACTGTAGCTTTGTGTTCCTTTGTATGTTGGGTTTAGGGTTTGTGTTATTAAAGTCTAATTTAGCTTTCTTGGATATTCTTTGATTCCTTACATGCATTGGGTCCCTAAACCATGTCTTTTAAGGTTTTTCACACCAGTTGGTCGATTCTAAATTAGGTTGAATTAATTAATTATTTAATTTATTGCCTTATGATTTATTTATTTTCATTTAGTTTGTCTATTAAGCAAATTACCATTCAAATACACTAATCTATCTATTTGCAAACCTTCTTACTTTGCTCATTTGTTTGAGATCATAACTATTAAAATGTGTTATTTTCAATTCTATATGCTATTTCTAAGTATTTTTCTATTGTTAGCAAAAGAAAAGGCATTAAATTCAAGTTATTGATAAAAGTTAAATAATTTTGTCATATTGGTCATAATAATAATATAGTTTTCTTGCTCAACTCCAATTTTATCTTATATTTTCTTATTTTGTCATCCAAATTTGTCCTCTAGATTTAACCCCTTATGTTGATTTATGTGAGTCTCACTCATTAAACTCGTTTGCCTTTATATCCTTTGTCTTTTTTTTTTTTTTGGACTCCTTATTCTTCAATTAGTTCAATTATACCTCATTTACCTTATTCTATTCAAAATCAATCCTCTTGATTTAACTTATTGAGTTCCTTAAAGAGGTGAAAGGAGAAAGTTGAGTGGTAAAAGGCAAGAGTGCAAGTTCATAGTAAGAAAAGCCATAAAAAGTGTAAACATTGATACGAACTCCGTTTATATGTAAGCAGAACCTAACACATATAGGATCGTTCTAACAAAGGTTAAGGGATTTGGAGTTCTGACCCAATGATTATAAACAACCAAGAACTAGAACTATAAGATTCAGATGCCACTCCTAGCAACAACAATGTTGAAGAAGATAAGTCTAGGGAACCAACACACTCAAGTATGAAAGTTCAGAATTAGTTCTCAAAGAACTAGAGAAAATAGCTCATACACTCATGAAAACGGGTCTCCCTCTCCCAGCCACCCTTTTTGCCCTTTTTATATGCTAACTCCCAGAAACCCTAACTAATAAGCTGGTCTTAATAAGGGAATTCGTCCAACCCACTAAATAAGGTAGGCTTAATAAGGAATTTCGTCTAACCCACTAAATAAGCAGGGCTTTAAAAGGAATTTCGTCCAGCCCACTAAATAAGCTGGGCTTTAAAAGGAATTTCGTCCAACCCACTAAATAAGCTGGGCTTTAAAAGGAATTTCGTCTAGCCCACTAAATAA
>JAFFZT010000300.1:0-15731 GCA_019804595.1 Bruguiera parviflora | reverse complement strand
AAAAAAAAAAACAAGATAAAATTTTAAAAGAAGCTGCTATATTTTTGCTTTTTTTTTTGAATCTTTGGTACTAATGGTCCAACGGCGGAGAACCACCGGCCAGAACCTTATTGCTTCGGTTATGACGGTGCGGTTCTTCTCTAATCGGTTTCAAATTGCACGAACCTGGACCAAAATGCTGTCTCGTAGTCTTAGTTCGATTCTAGGTTGAAGTCGGTATGATTTTAATGTAGTTAGTGCGATGTAATTATTTGTGTATGATTCACAACACGTCCTATAATTTTTTTTTCTATTATTATTTCAAATATGATTAAAATAAGTAAATATTATTGGGTAGGTATATTTTAAAATTTGCAATATGGTAACAAGTCTTCTAAAAATACACATTGTAAGATTAACTCCGCCCGGAAAGCTTCTGTGCAGATGTCACGGACCAATGATCAGTTTCATTCAAACAGAACATCTAGTGCTGCCATTTTTTATACTGACCAAGGTTCCAAGTTACTGTCCGACATTGCTCCTTGAATCACCTACAATGTCCCCGCTGTTTATCCTGCGGCCATTCCTCTGTAATGTTCAGTAAGATAACTAACTTAAGTAGCCAATTTCTAGCTTTGAATACTAGACATCAACGCATGTCAAGACATGACTTATGCACTAGAGGACATGGCAAAATTGGAAAGTCACTGCTGACCAGAATTAAAATCTGTTAGGAACCCAAAACTTGATGGAACTAGGAGATTGTATGATGAATCAACTATCAAATTCAACCAAACTCAAAAAGGAAAGTGCGAAGTTGGATAAAAACAATGGACATCTTTAGGGCAAAACGTTATAAATATCATTCTATCTATCCCTTCACAAATTACAGATGGGAAAGTAATGGGGCTAAATACCCAATTGCTCCTGTGCCCCTCAAACGCCTTTACTAAAAAGGCAAAAGCCGTGACTTACTCGGTATAACCTAAATTGCAATCCTGCAACTTCTAGCGCAGCCGGCAGCTTTCAACCACGGTTTGCATATTCTACGGTTGAAGGAACCAAGTCACCGACATGATTCAGGAGCTCTTCAGTCCACCACAAAGACCAACAGAAGAAGGCTGATGAGTCACTCTCAGGACTGCAATTTCTAAGTTTCAGATATCCATGCAAGGAATAAAGCAACACCAGCTCTTCAGCACAGAGAAATCTCATGCTCTTGAGTAGCAGGTGGCACAAGTGGAACAATTCCTCCTAAACTGAGCAAAGCTTCAACCTATTCAGTCATACACTAGGTATATTGATCACGACCCAGGTGAAGAGTCGCAAATAAACATGATAAGCTACATATACTACACCAAGTCCCATAATCATGCTACAAATTTTTCCTTCGTCTTTTTATTTTAAGCCAATTCAAGAACAAATGAAGACAAAATGCAAACAAAAACATGTACGTACAAGAAGAAATCACCCTGATCGTCCTGAGTTAATGAACAAGGTCATACGAAATGCTTAAAAGTATTAAATAACACAAGAATCTGAGAATAAATACTAGATAATGTTCCCGCAGATGAAATAAATACTTATGCAAGCTTTTAGCGAAATCAGAAACAATAATGTGCATGAAAGACCATTAATCACTCCTTAGTAAAAGGTTCCTTGGAATATAATCATGGCAGTTTATATTTACAAGATAAACGCTCATGAAATCAATAGCAGTGAGGGTCTCCGACATCCCAGGAAGGATTATTGCAGCACAAGCTCTCAGGCCTGGCGAATGTTTTGAGAAACAAGCCTTTGAATTTTTGTCGTAGACCACAAAATCTAGTGAAAATTACGTCATGCGCAAGTAAATATCCAGAAAAAAGAAAAAAACGACTTTCAAACATGTGCCCCTCAAATACCGCTAAGTGTCACCACATACATAATGAAAAGCCACTCAAAACCAGGGGCTTAGACATAAGACTTGATGCAACACTTTAGGGAAGCCTAGACATGGTAACTTAAGCCAAATGCAGCGCCAAGAAGGAAACATGCAGCATACTAAACGGTGAAATAAAAGACGGGCAAGTCAGCCAACTCACATGCCTCACGAGTTGAGCTCAGAATCGATCCAGTCCATTCACACATCTAAATTGATTCATCGTCCTAGCCGGAATCTTTTCATAACCATCAGCACAAACACACAGGCTAGAAACTAGAAGTGACATAGACACCTACATATATGCTACGAACAAATCATAAAATAGGCAAGCCAGACTACTCAAATGTCTTATAAGTTTCGCTCAAAATGAGTGTCACCAATCACACGTATAGACCTTGTCACTTGCGTTTCATAAAACAGCAGACAATAAGAACAACCAAATCTAAATAATAAACCTTTTAAGCACATTCAGCACAGTTAAAACACCGACTTACCAGATTTAGTCTTTTGTACATTTGTCCCACCTGACAGTGAGCCAATTAGAGAGTTTCCCTCACTAGTCGAAACAACCAGAGTTCAATAGGGAAACCCCAGAGAGAAACTCGTAACAGAGTTCACTATTGCGCAGCTATGACTCAAAACGCTTCCACTGTTGCCAGGAAGGCGATCTTAAAAGCACAAGATTCTGAAATCTTACATCCTTATGACTTTATCAAAGATATTCCAAAAACCCAACAACTAGAAACCATACCACCGACGAAGGCCGCCACTGGTTAGCGAAATAAGCGAGTATAAATGGCGTAACCGGTTTCGGCCCGGGACGCTATAATTTGAACTTTGAAGGCGAAGAAAGAAATTTCTGGGCCTCACCAAACCAAAATTTCCTCGTTAGCTCCAACATTTAAAGGCCTTCATGTCAGAAGAACAAGGTTTCACGGCCCATGTAGCGATGTGCCGAAGACCTTATAAACGAATGGGGCCCTTGCCAACGTATGCGGTCACTCGGGAAGAAGAAAACGTTAGCAATCAACAAAAGAAAAGAAAAAAAAAAAGATGAAAAAATAGCTTTTCTCCATCTACTAATTGACCTTTTAATTCCATACAAGTGAGGAGATTTATGAATATTCAAATTTTGTTGCACTAGGCAAGACTGTTTCGGAAAAAGATTTAAATGGAAATGGTGACTCTTCTAGGTGAGTGCATGAATAGTAACTAATAGTGATGCACTAGTTACGGAAATTCTGGTCCCACGAAGAATTGATGCCAGAGTTTCAACCTTCAACCATAAAGGTATTAATGCAAATCTCACCAACATTATGTTGGGTTTGAAGGGCCTTATGCATAGAGAGGGCTTGTGATTTCTAACCTGATGTCAATTGACGCTTTTTTATAAATTACATAATAATATAATATACATGCGTCGAATAAAAACGTTATTTTTTGGTCTTCGAGAGAGAATGCTTAATTAGAGCGACAAAAATGTGCTCCAGCTAAGACAGGTCCAGAGGTTTTCCTTATAAACTAAGATTTCAATTTTGGGATCTGGTTTCAATGATACAGTTAACCTTCGACAACATCAATAAGATGAATTTATTGCATACCAAGAAAAACGAGATTAGTTTTCAGACTTGAAAGGTTACTGTTTGTCGCGCCTGGCCCAAGGGAGAACGATTTAATTTTTACGCTGGTTCAGCCCAACTTGCCGTCCGTTTTAACTGGTTGAGGTTGACTTCCTGCCCTCGGTCCATTTACTTGTTATGTGGTCCTGCAAGTAGCACGTGTGAAGCGAACTACTCCATAGAACCCATGGTAAAACACATGGTTTGACAAATGCCAAATGTTTTGGGCCCCCACAATCATGCCGATGTAAAGAGAATTCATCTACGGTCTTTAGAATTATAGATTTTAAATTTGAATTTCAGTTAATACTAATTAAATAGAAAAATTCATTTACAGTCTTTGTTAGAATAACCTGCTAATGACAAATCTGACATTTTACGTCACTTTTAGATAATAGCACGAAAATTTGAGAAAAAGTAGAACCGTAGAGAAAGCAGAAAATGAAAAGTATTTCTTTTATGACAATGCTTCTTCATGAGTTTAGATATAAAATGCATGGAATAAACATTGTACCGTATAGTATAGGATTAATAGATTGATTATATCCCACTTTGGTCATAAATGCGCCAATAAAGTGAGTCGTATAACAGATCTCAATGCGTTAACCGTATGGGTTTATTATTATCGTTCTGTTTTTTGGGACCAAAATTTAAAACTCTTAAGTGACAACCTAATAATTCTACCGTCAAGCTATGCATATGATGGTTTTATGGGTTCGTTAACTTGTATAGCATTGCTAAAAAAATATCATTGAACCATTTCCCTTTTGGTTTTGAGGGCAAGTGCTCAAGACCGGGTTTACATACTTTATACCTATCTGAAAGCCAACAGTAGGGCAATTGAAATATTCTTGATAAATTAACAGGGTAAAAATTTCTCAGGAGAATGCGAGACGGCTGAATTAACGAAAAATTGGGTCTTCTATTCACACGGGAGTACACTTGCTGCCGAGAGAGAGAGAGAGAGAGAGAGAGAGAGAGAGCTGAATTTTGGTCCGGACTCGTTGTAACAGCTTACGAAATTTCCAATTGACCTGGTGACAAGAGATGATAATCTTAACTAATTATGACTTTGACGTAATGGAAGTTTCATACACGTAGTAATAATGGATGACAATGACAAGACTTATATTTATTTTGCTCGTTCTTCTTGCGTCAACTTGGCATGATTCGTATCCTGTCACTTTACTCGCAATAACCCTTGGCTCTACTTGGTGTTTCTAGGTTTGCGCTCTTTTTAGGGAAGTGGGGTTGTCTGAGCTTCATCTCTTGTATTCGTTATTCAATTTGCACTGTCACTCTCTAGTAGGAGAAAATCAAGAAACAATATTTCATGATGTCAAAATTAGCTCATAAGCTTTAGTAATGGAAAAAAAGGAATGCTTTTTTTCGAGAGAATTTTTGCAGATTTTTAGCGGACCGAATTCAATTCAATCATATATGAAACATTGTTTTTTGGGTCTCAACTAAACGTCATATTGGTGCACTTTGATGGCACTGGTTCTTCTTCGCCAGTCGTTTCGACGTAGGCGGCAGGCACAAGAATTCTCCCGCGTTTTCTTTTCCAATTGCGTTTGGAAGACCTGCGTGACTTGCACTACAAGCCCCTTGGAAACATGGTTTAATTTTTGTTGACTTCCCTTGACTCATTCTGTTCTTCTAACCTTTGGGCACGATTTCAATTGAATTCATAGCTATATGGGCTCCAATTTTACCGTCGGACCTAATAATTAATTCCACTTACCTCGTGGATTTACATGGAGTTATCTTCTTATGATCTTATTTCAAGAGGAATCAAATGTTACATGTAATAATGTCAACTTGCCCAGACACTTGAGCGCGTACAAGTCAGCTCTCCCCATTTTTGGGGTGGGGGAGTATAGACTAGTTGATCTTTTTCTTTTTTTTTTTTCTCTCAATCGCTAGTATTAGAAAAGACTTTATTATTTAATAGTTTGCACATATTATATTAACCTCGCTTTGGTCTTATCAAAGACTAGAAATTAAATTATTTACAAAGAATTATTCTTTTTATAACTTGATCCTAATTACTACAAGAATTAAATTTTAGATAACAAAATGGAGAGTATATCAACTTTAACAGTCTAGTTAAATTTGAGATTATTGAGTTTTGAAGGTGTAGAGGAGTGGGCAAGGTCATAGGCAGGTTTTGCATATTACTGACCCCGGTTATGCATTTTTATCTCTGAGGTCAAATAGGAATTGGACAATAAGTTCCAGCATCAACCTTTTGCCTCCACGCCCCAAAAACACGATATAGAAAGCAGGAGAAAAATCGAGATCACGCACGTCGAATTTCCTACATACGTAAACATCAATTTGCTATAATCCTAACTACTACACATGACTTGGGGGGGGGGCTAATTTCTTAGGATACAAGAAAAAACTATTCGAGGTACAACTTCATTTGATCCGCGTTGTTAACACTTTTTTTTTTCTTCTTTTGAGACTGAGTTTTCAAATTATACAAAGTCAAACAAGCTGGTTAAGTTTTGGAGACTAATTGGCACCTTTCGCTTTCATTTTTTTTTTATGTCCAATGCTTTGTAGGTGTCGAAAACCTGAAGATTAAACTTTTCAGCTCGCGTGCCAAAGCACAATAATTTATAAGTGTAATGTATGCATTTAGATTACCATGATCATTTGATTGGCTATCTTTTTTCGTTTTTTTGTAGCCTATTGGCGGATAATGGGATAAAAAGTAGCGAGAGACCGAGATGGCCTTCTTCTTTCCATATATCTCCACCCAATGGTCTTAGTATAGGAGACAGTAGAGGTCTTACATCCCCTTCTACCCACCTCCAGATTACACAGAGTGTTATCTCACGTCGGCCTAGCCGAGTCTTGACCACTTATAACAAGAGAAGAAATAATAAGAGACATTATACCAGTTAAAAATTAGAATGGTTAAATCATGATATGTTCATCTTAACCACTTAATTCATCTGATATGTACAATACAGCAAATATGAAAGCTCCAATCACATACGTTTGATAAAAAAAAAAAAAAAAAGTTCTCATTACATGGCAATACAGTGGGATGAAATTAATGACCATGTAGCCTACTCGATGTATAATCTTCTAGACGTTAAGGAATGAGATGTAACGGAATTGAATTCTTACGGAAGGTATCCTAATCAGTTAGTCCCATATGGACTCAGGATTTTAGTACTTGTTTCTTCTATTCTAGTTTTTGTACTGCAATGCTCATTTCTAATAAGATTTGACTCATCTTATTAAAAAAAAAAAAGGTTAAACCGTATGGAAAATCAATATATATATATATTATTTATTTATTTATTTTTTTATTTGTCCATTTAGCCGACAAAAAACGAACGTAAATTCAAAGGAAGAAACCTGGAATCGGAAGCTGGGCAGGCCGAAGACGATGACTTCTAATAAATGAGTCCTGAACGCAAGGACAACGAAGGAATAGGAACATAACGGGAAGAGCACATAGACGCGGCACGGGTGGACTTCAGTCAACAATAAAAAAAATCACCTTTTCTTTTCAAAGGAACCAAAAAAATGAAACAAAAAACAGAAAACCTAAATGCTAAAAGGGGTGTTGTCCCGCCCGGGTCTTTGTCTCCCACCCTTCCAGGTATCTGGACTCCGTACATAAATCCCAAGGTTTTTCTTCCAGCCCAAGCGCGTTGCGATAAGTCCAAGCGTTCCCATTTGCGTCTCTCTCTCTCTCTCCGCGCGCTTGCCTAACTTTTTTCTAATTGAATCTCTCTGCCTCTCTGCAAGTCTCCCATCCCTTCTTCAGTATATATAGTTGCATTCCATGCTTGAAAATTAAAACTAAAAGAGAAGAACAGACTCCTACGTTCGTATTGTCAAAAGGGAGAGCAAGAGAGAGGCACAGTTGAAAAGAGTGACTAAAATGGAGGATTGGCCACCTGGGTTTCGTTTCTTCCCAACGGAAGAGGAGCTGGCCTCATTTTACCTCCGTAACAAGCTGGACGGAAGAAGAGAAGACCTGAACCACCTCATCGACCGAATTATTCCAGTTCTTGATGTATACGAGTTTAACCCATGGGAACTTCCCCGTAAGGAAATTGTATCTCTCATCCACTTTTTTTTTTTTGCCGGCTTTTTGTTTCCTCATGAAATGTGTAGTTCTTCAACCCCCCCTTAAAATTTTCTTTGTGCGTATATATATATACACATGCAAATGAAGAAGACATATAAACTGGGTAACAAAGGGTTTTTAAGCATGTTAGTTGAAATAAATTGAAATTTTCTGCTTGCCTACAGCACGTGTATACAGAAATATATGCTGTTTTTATTGGACGAATATAAATAGTCAAATGGCTACAGGAATTGAAGGAAAGCTATAAGTTTGGGTCAAGGCGATACCACAGGGAATCTCCTAACTTCAAGTTGTTTTGTGCAGAATTTTCTGGGGATATTTCCAATAACGAGGCGGAGCAGTGGTTCTTCTTCATTCCAAGACAAGAGAGTGAAGCTCGAGGAGGGAGACCGAAGAGACTCACCGCCGCTGGCTACTGGAAAGCAACCGGCTCTCCTGGTCATGTTTACTCTAACAATCAAATTATCGGCATGAAAAGAACCATGGTCTTCTACAAAGGAAGAGCCCCAAGTGGCCAGAAAACCGAATGGAAAATGAACGAATACAAGGCTATTCAAGAAGAGGCATCCAGTTCATCAGGCGCAAGCACACGTCCAGTGGTACGGTGCAGTTTAAATCAACATATAATTTTATTATTATTGGTTTATCATATATATCAATTTTGCATATATTTAGACTCTGCCTTGACTTATTTCATGAAATGGGATCACCACAAACAGGCTAATTATAAGGTTCGATTATGATTTATATCAAACCTCTATCGATTCCAGAAACCCTAGCATATAATTGTGGCAAAAACCAATAATTTTTCTATTCTTCTGCCTTGTTCTTCGTTAATATATTAGCAATGGCAGATTCACATGCAAATCAGTATGCCCCGTGTTGAAATTGGGGATTTAGTCTCATTGTATTGCTATTTTCTATATTTGCCTCTATTAAAATTTTTATTTTGTCCTCACATTTTTTGTTATCCACTGCTAGAAATTCCCGACTCCTCCACTGTACACATGTTCCTATAGAATTTAAATTTGCACCAGGAATACTTAATAATTATGAGATTATCATGATCTATTAATGGCAGTTGAGGCAAGAGTTCAGTTTATGCCGGGTGTACAAGAAATCTAATAGCTTGCGGGCGTTTGATAGACGACCACCGGGACTGGGAGTAGAGATAGGCCAGACAACAGCTCAACAAGCCCTTGTTGGTGCGGCAACAATGTCTCTTCATCAAAACGCGCCGCCTGTGGCTTCATCATCGGGAGACCACGGGAATAATCCCTCTCAAATTGGGGAGATCATCAGTAGCAGCATGCCAATGTCTACCGATAATAATGACCCCTTTTGGGACTGGGAGCAGTTCGATTGGGATTAGGTGGAGAGGATTTTACAGCTCCAACAGTGCTACTGCTGCCATTGGAAAGGGAAAAGATTCGTGTTCAACAATTCGATCAGTTTGAATAAGAGTCCAATTAGGGGCCAGAGGCCCTTGGACTAAGGAGGGCTTTAAGTTTGAATAGCAGTTCCTTGATTCGAGCAGTTCGTCTACCGTTAAGATTCATGTTCAACAATTCGAGCTGCTTGAAACGTTCTTGCGTCTGAACCCCACAGGGGCACAGACCTAGAAATGTACTACACAAAAATCCTTAGCTGGTTGTAGTAGAGATGTCAAGTTAGCTAGTTAAGTAAAGTATGTCCAGGTATTTCTTCAAGCACTCCATTTCATGGGCGCTAGTATATGGTCAGAAGCCGTGTATCAGAGGGGGGGGTCGCCCCCTCCTCCTCCTCCTCTTTCTTCACAAGAAGGGAGCCGGCTCCCTTCAGGTTATGGCCATTTCATTATATAGATATAGATAGATTAATCAGTCTAAACTCGGTGTAACTAAGAGCTTTCACGTCATAGCTTGGTAATGATGCTTTGCTTGTAATCTCCACTGTTAAGAGGGCTTTCTAGATTGCTCTCCTTGTGCTTTATGTTCGGTTGTAATTATTTTCGTCAATAAAATGGCAGCATTTGATTTATAAAAAAAAAGAAATCAAAGCAAGTCTAAGCGGCGGCCACTAAGACATCCCAACTAGGTTGCAACGGCTAATTGAGGCAAGGGAAAGGTACCTCACACAAAACAAATGGGCACATTCAGTAATGTATGAATTAAATATTCTCCAGTACAATTCGAATCATTATAATAATTTTTTTTTGTTTTCTTTTTCCTTTTTTTAAAAAAAAATTCTGCCAAAGGGAAGTCTTAAAACGAATTGTTATCCGTCTTTTTCCCCTTTCCATGATAGAATTGTCCTCTTCCATTTTTCCTCTTGTCTGGTAAAGATAGACATGACATGCATACACGCGACCCATTAAACTGAATTCCCTTGAAGTGGAAAGGGGACAAAAGTAACCTGCCTAACTCTTAACCAGGGGTCCAAAAAGGTGGAAAATTCAAAATTATTTACAGCTTTTGGTCGATTCTAGGCCTCTTTTTTTTTTTTGGTCATCACTAGGCTTTTCTTCCCTCTGCTAAAAAGACTAATGACATAATTATTAGATAAATCTGATTTATTACTTTACTCTAAATTTTAGTTTCATTCTTTAAAATTATGCCAGCTATAAAAAGAAACTCATAAGTTCAAGTCCTATGTATGTCAAAGTAGGTGTCGCAGCGATCAATTTGTTATTATAAATTTTAATTTTGTACTAGTAATAAGATACTTTTTTAGTTTTAATCAAATCAACATATAAAAACACAAATAAAACTTTTTTTTATAATGGTATAAGAGTAAAATAATAAATACAAACACATACAAAATTTATTTTAACTTTTATTATTTTTAATAAAAATGTATAAAAAATACGACATTAAATACTTAAGTATTTTTCGTGTCTTTTACCTTCTAATTGTATACGTGAACCTCAATTATTTTTTTTTTTCTAAGTGGTGAGTTTTTGATCGCCCACACTTATATATTGAATTTGTAATTGGGATCTTCAAATATTTAAATTTGTATAACTTGATTGTTAAATAAATTATATTTTAGTAGATTATATGATTTTATGACTTAATACCTTAGTTATTAATGCACGATATGATACCGACTAATGACTCAAATGCTTTTTTCGCTTGAAATTAATGTTATCATAAGTTGTCGTAACACATCTTACATTTTAACCCCTACTCAACGCTAATGCTATATTTCAAATTTATTCTCTCTCGACTTGCTATTATGCATATTGATTCTACATTTACCTTTTGTTTTTTTTTTTTTTGACATATTCATCTCATATTAACTATTTATTAAATATTTTTGTAAGGTGCTACTAAATATTTATATTTTCAAATCAAAAAATTTAGAAGACTAAAAACGGAAACCCATTCAACAAAAATTCCTTACCGTTTACACGTTTACACCAGAGAACGGTTCACCAGACTTTCATATCCTCTCTATTTCCAGGGCCCTTCTTTATTTTTGGACATGGAAAACGAGCGACGCGGTGTGGTCAAAGCACAAGCCTGTAGAAATTCATTATCAAATTGCTGCCAACTATCTTGGTCATCTAGTGCACTACCCAAAGTCGTATTCCTAAAAGTAAAGAGCAAGGCCACGCTCATGAAAGCAGAAAATACATGAGAAAGTAATGGAATTAATGATTCCACGAATCAATTAAATTTTGTGCTTCTTAACCCTGGAAAAAGATTTAGATTTTTCCACCACTAAATTCATCAAGGGGGAGAAAAAACTCACATACAGATACCCATTTTCTCCAATCCAATGGCCCAAGCCCCAACCATGACAATATAATAAACATGCAACCCGGAATTTTTTTTTTTTTTCTCTATTGAACAGCACCCAAAGAAAAAAGTTATATACAGCTAGGTGGACGTCCAAAAAAATCAGACCACAGGCCATCCGGCTATGATCGACAAGGACAACAGTCGTCGGGTTCTGATACGATAGACATGGGGGTTCATTTCGTACATGCGTAGATATTTCATCTTGCACCTGACAGTGTGAAATGGACAATTACTCTGCACGATCGGGGCAAGGAAATCCTCTGGAAGTTATAACATAGTTCTGCAAAACGCCAAGATCCGCACAATCAGGCGCCACTTTGATTAGCAATTGCTTCGGGGCACCAAACATTTTTATTATTATGTTTTACAGTTTGTCAAACCTATCAATGAAGAATATATGAATGTTGATTTGATAATTGTGTATGTCGTCCAAATACAGTATTCTGGAAGAGCGCGATCTACTTCAAGTTTTGTTTTTGTATCAAGAGGACAAGAATTCTGGTCTCCCATTAGAATTCTTCTTTTATAAAAAAAAAAAAAAAAAAAAAATTCGACAAGCTTTTTTCGGCAAGAGCACGGTCTACTTCAATTTTGCCTCGTGACATACGATCGTACAATTACAAAAGTGCGATTACAAAATTGTGAAAAATATCACTCTTTTCTAGGCTAGCAGGGAATATATAATAGGTTCTTTAAAACCCCCCCCCCTTTTTTTTTTTTAAAGATGAATCAAGAGATGCAATTAAATTACCCGTGAAAGAAAGTTACAAAGAAAAATAGAGCTAAAGAAGAAGCCTCATCACAAGAAACTTACAAATAAAGCTCACAACCAAACCGAGCTCTGAACTCAGAACATTTAAAACCTATCCAAAATTACATTTGAAAGGCAAAAATATAGGCTTCAAACAGACGTGACCAACACTTTTGTAAAAGATTTCTTTTTCTGACTTTTCAATATCTGTTTCTTTCACTCCATATATTAATTAGGCAAAACACTAACATTGAGGAATAAAGCGCTTGAATGCAATTTTGATAAATCCTGGAGACTTTCTTGTATTTTATCTCAAAATGAACGTATGTACACGTTGGATCTTACAATCGTACTCCTTTGATATAGATCCAACGAGAAAAGAACTGTCTTACATGTGGAGATTTATTTTTGTCACAGTCGCTAAACAGACGTTTAGACTTTATAATGGTACAATGTTTGGCTCGTAAGTGTTGATCCATAGTTTGGTACAAAGGATAATGACTAGCTACTAGCTTGCTAAGTATGTGCTTCCATCCCGCAGGTGCACGCTCGGCTTTTAAACACGTATTAATTAAAGGGTGATTTCCAATTTTTCATATACAGGTCTCAAGCTACTATATTTATTTTTGAAAACTCGCGTCAATCCAAAGCAAAGGAATCGACCGGAATAATGGGGTTTCAGCGTAGACGGTATGCACACGCCTTCTGTCTACTCCTTTTTAACGACGCGTATGACAGTGTCTGCTCTTAAGAGCTTCAAGAGGGCCCAATGTGTTTGGCTCTTCTTTGACTTCCCTTGACCTTTTATATTCTCGTGACCTCTTACAGCGAACACTAGATCCCATTTCGTGGTCCATACGCAGTTATATTAAGGCGTTGACAGTGGAACGCGCACGCACACGCACACGCACACACAAAAAAAAATAAAAAATAATATATATATATATATATATATATGCAAATGGTCGATTAATGGAAAAAATAAATGGTCGAACTTGTCGAAAGGGTCATTTACGTTCAGCAACTCGGTAGCTATTAAGTTCCAACAGAAGAGCCAGCTTTTGGAAAACGACTTGATTAACAAGATCTTTATTTCTGTGCTTGCAAAGCTATTTGATCTTTTTCCCTCTACGAGCATATTGAAATTTGTGTAATCACTAGACTCCAGTTAATGGATAACTGATTTAAAATGTAGATACTATGGATTCATGCTTCCTTTATTAAAAATTTCTATCAAAGGTTTTTTTTTTTTTTTTGGTTTTTTTTACTTTTTTTTTTTTTTTTTTTAACTTTTTGATAGAAGTAAGCAATATAACCACTTGATTTTCGTAGTGGGTTTCTTTTTTCTTTTTGGGCCAAGTCCCTTAGCTTTTGTCTTTACATAGAGACGCACGACTAAATATTCCCGATTAGTACCTTCGTAGAAATTTTGCAAGCGAATTTGGAATAGAACACTAACTACTTTATATATCGTCAAAGTCTCGAAAATTTATGAGAAAAGTCATGCTTACGCAACCTACTCAGTTGACAATTCTGCGATGAGGTCTAATAATGTAACAATATTACTTTTACTTACATTTAATTATTTCAGTTATAATACATTAAGCACATATATTTAATGGACCCACTGTTATATAATTACTAACTATATCTATGAAAATTCGCAAAATTTATTTGTGTGTGAAACAATTTAACATTCTCAGACACGAATCCTAAAATCTAAGCCTCTAAAAATAGACAAAACTTCAATTAGACACAACATTTAACTTACCTATATTTGGTCTTTGGGTAATAATTAGTCATTAAAAATAGACTCCCGAGTATAATCGACCCGGAGTCCATGTACATCCGTACGATTTATGTGGGTCGTCGAAGTTACGTTAGTCTTCTTCCTTATTTAAGATGCCGTTTGCACACCTGAAAAAACAAATGCGCATACGCGTTTCGCATGTGGATGCCAGAATGGGATTTATTTTCGACTTCGGACCCTTTTTTTTGTTTTTTTTTTTAAAGGAAAGAAAAAGGCTGATCTGAATTTTAAAAATTAATAATTTGGATCAAAATCAATAAGGCACCAAAAAGAAATTCCAGATTCTATAGATGTGAAAGATTTTTGGGATTCAAGTCAATTTTTGTCTCTTGGTTTTTTTAGTTGCACATTGGCTCGCGGCATCTTATCCTACGATATTACATAAAAGAGTCCCTGATCGACACAACTCCTCGTGACAAAATGAGAACATTATAAACCAGAACTCAGAAGATAAATAAGACCAAAACATCTCAACTACGGCTGATACTCCTCTAGACAACCGTCACCACATTCCCAAAGTTCCTACAAAATTTATCTACTATCTTGTATCTGTACACTACATAAAGCTCCATTTGCGCTATTGACAAAGAGCAAGAATGCTCAATAACTTCACCGAGCCATAGCGCAATGTGAAACCGTAAAAATGACAAATAACAGCACACGCTAATTTTGCAAATAAAAAGCCAGTTTGCACAGACGTCAATGTTGTCCTTAATTTAGCTTTTTTCTCTTTTTCAGTTGATTAGAAGACCGTTGAACGTTAAATAATAGAAGATAATGGTAGTCTTCCTCACTGAGTTCTCAATTAAGCTACATGAATATACTAAAAAGGAAAGAGACTAAGTTAGATTAGAAAAGTTTCTATAATGTTATTTTTATTTTGTTAAATTAGGCTACTTAATTCAATTAAAAAATATATATTCATGTAACCTAGTCAAGCTACCAAGTCAATGAGAATATCAGTATTTATCATACAACATGTGTTATCTTAATTTGCTCAATTAATACTTCTAACATGAATGTATATCAAGTTCTTAAACTAGCTGATAATCTCTTTGAGATGCCAATTTTTGATTCGTTGATCGTTTTATATATAGGATTGTATAAGATAGGCGTGTAAGATTGAGTTTTATTAGGTGTATATTACAAATAGTTACGGAAATCGATAATTACGATATATTTTTTTATTTTTAAATTTAGTATCCTTTTAATATATATATATATATATATATATATTCTACCCGGCAGTACTCAGCCAATAATAACTGTTTCGGCGAAGTCGCGTGGAATTTTCCAAGCAATTCCATAAGCGCGGCTTTTCTCATTTTCACTCGTTTCTGTCCCTCTCTCTGTCCCTTGTTTATTCTGGTCATCGATCCGCGTTATGAGCTCTTTATGCATACATAAATATATGGTGACGGACGTTAATGGAGAGCAATCAACTGAGAGGAAAAAGAAAAGCTTAAGATCAAACCTACAAGTGCCACTTCTGTTCTATCGTCATTAATGTTTCCACTAATTATGGAAGATTTGCCACCAGGGTTTCGTTTTTGCCCAACTGAAGAAGAACTGATCTCATTTTATCTCCATAACAAGCTAGATGGCAGGAATGAGAGCCTGGACAGGGCTATTCATCGAGTTATACCGGTCCTTGACATATATGAGTTCAATCCATGGGACCTTCCGCGTAAATATACTCTCTCTCTCTCTCTCTCTCTCTCTCTCTCTCTCTCTCTCTCTCTC
>JAFFZT010000299.1:0-15744 GCA_019804595.1 Bruguiera parviflora | reverse complement strand
CGCCTCCGACAGAAAGAGTAAGATCACCTATGACTGGTAAGACCCACTCGATCCAATCTGTCAATGCAAGAAGGAGGGCAGCCCCCTTCCAGTCCCACAACAAATGTCCAAAATAGGTCATCACCCCCCTTAAAAGCATTCTGCGAAGGAAAAGCAGAAGCAGAGAAGATATACGTGACCACTTTGAATCTGAACTACAATTTTTATCCAGTCTTACCGAAATCGGATTTCCTTTTTGTGCCATATGCGCTTTTCTTTTCCTTTTGTGTTTCCCCCAGACAAATAAATGTGTAAAAGCAAACTCTCCAAATTGGTTGACCAAAAAAAAGACCTCTATATCAGAATCGGGAAAATCAAATTGGCCTAAATGCTTTTTCCTTAAGCTTACGTTTCGGATATAGCACGTCCCCCCCTTTTTTTACTATATGAAATCCAAACTTTGATACCTGAGATTCCGTAACGAGTAGATACTTCCGCAGGAGCATAATCGATTTTCTGGTTAAATACATTAAGAGAAGTTTTTCCATACTTTCCGCATTCAGTTCTAGCTATTTCTGCGCCTTCTGATCGACCTGAACAACATATACGGATCCCCTCCACCCCTTTTTTCATTACTAATGGGATATCCTTCACTATTTTAGTAAAAATTGAACGAAATGATCTTTTTTTGTTCCTCAGTTGAAAAGAGATGTCTTGAGCAATCGGAGAAGCACTTTGATAAACAGATTGAATCTTGACCGACTCAATTAAGGTCTTAGTGTTTGTTCTATTAGACAATAAAGATCGCATTTTTTGCATTTCGTTTAAATAAGAGTTGTACCCGTACGGAATTTTTCTGTTTCTCAGTATGATCTCTATCATCATCTCTATTCCCTTTATCAATTCTCCTATCCTACCTAGGTTTATGAATTTCTCTATCAATTCCATTACCTTATCCTTACCCATGAGGTTCCAACATTTGATCCTTAATTGACCTAGGAGTTGTTTCCGGGCATCCTCAAAAAAAGGGTTTTTATACACTCCAACCCCATCCCTTGGAAAGAAAAAGGTAGCACCGAAGAAAGGAAAGAGCGAGATGGTGGTTTTTCTTGTTCCCGCGAAACGAAGATCATTCGCTTGGCGAATGAAGTGAGTCAACCTCTTTTTGGCTTCGGCCAAACACTTTTTTTCGCTGGTTGAGCTTTCTACAAAAAAAGCGATGCGAGAATGTATTCTCTTATCTAAGCTTCTTCCCTGTGCATTCGCTCCCCCCATTGTAGATGGTTCAGCCACGCCCGGTGCCACGAAATGATTGAGAACTACGACGGGGTCGAAATGAATTTGGTTCTTTATATTCAAAAAATATTGCATGACCGAATAATTCAAGGAGAGGCGCACTGAAGGGAGGGTCCTTTTAAGTAGATGACTCGTCGGGCCGTCGAAGCGGGACTTCTTTGGGCAAAAGAACTTGAATAACTTCGTTTTTCTGAAGGAGTTGTCATTTTCTATCAGGAACGCTATGTCATTTACAACCCCGGCGTATTTCGGATGCTTGAAGGCCCCGCTCACCCGAAGTGATTTAGAAAGATTCTTCTTTATCGATGGTGATCGGTCATAGTATCCATAGCCTTGCTTCTTTTTCGGCCAAATCCTGATTTCGTTTTCCTTCTCCCGGTCGTCGAGCCTGATCGACTCGACTCTTTTCTCTGCCTCCCGGCCTCTCACTTCGTTTCGTTCTTCTTCTGTATTGTCGCTTAAATGAAGACACCTGATCGGCCCGACTTTCCCGAATGTCCACCACCGGCCCTTCCCCTTTCCGGGTCTGGTTTTTTCGCGCCGTTTCAGTCGTCGTGGTCGACGGGGAAGAAAGAAATTAATGAATGTTCTTTTGGGAAAATGTAGAATAATACACCTACCGAGACGAAAGCCAAAGGTGAGTCTCGTAGGTGGACGTATCGAACCGAAATAAGATCTCAGATTGACATCTTGATACACTGATTTACTATAATAAAAAATAGAGTCAATAGTGACTCCGCCGTGGAAAGAGCCGCTTCTTTCTTGCTTGATAGGGAGGGCTTCCATTCACCAGCGCAGACTTAAAGTGCTCTCCGAACCGTGCTGGATAGTCACCCATCACACGGCTCTCGCTCAAACCCAACCTGTGGTGGATCCCGGGGGACAAAGTCAAAGCGTTTGATCCTTTGCCCCATACTTTGAGATGCTCCTCCCCGCGCAGCGACGCTGCTCGTGATAGGCTTAGCTTTAAGCCGCTATCGTTCGGTTCGCTCAGGGGGTCTTCCCTTATCTTCCCTAACGTTCAGAGTTGTTCTGGTTTGAGAAAGAAGCACCGGCCGAGCACCCTGAATGAATAAAAAATGGACAGCAAAGGGAATCAATGATTCTTATTCAACTGAGTTGAAGCTAGCAACATGTCGATTACACACCGGAGGTTGGTAAGAACTGAGGGACAATGCCCCTAACCCAAGTGGGCTTACCAGCGAAGAAACTGGTACTTGATCGGGCGGGGGACGGTTTGGTTTCGTGCAACGCCCTCGCAGCAGAAAGAGGCAGTTGTCATTTGAAAGGAAACGCCCTTTATAGGGTTCCAAACGCACCCTGATAAAAAAACCCTTTCTTATTAGTAAAGAAAAAATGTCCTTATTGAAAACTAAAGCGCTAACGCACCTTATTATTAGTAAAGCAACCTTTCGCCTTTATTTCATTGATATGATATAAAACAAGCTTACTTACTAATAAAGCGGCAACAAGCACCCTCTTTCTCAAAGCAAAGTCAACTTTCGCGCTTCTTACTTTAAAAAGATTGCAGCTAGCGCGCTTGACTAAAAAAAGTAAAGGCTCTTTTCCTTTTTTACGAATCTACAACTCTCTTTACTGAGCGAGACTCCATCCATCTCCCTTCCCTACTAGTAGGTTATTTAAAATTTTCCATTCTATCATTTGTTTGACAGCTTAAATTAAACTAGGCTCCATTTTAGATAGGGTTTCGGTCTTAATCAAGATGGGTCAGGGGCGCGTCGGAACGGTTGGTGGCTGCTTAGTCTCATCCGAGAGTCTAATTTCTTTGTACTGCTTTTTTCTTTTAAAAAAAGAAAGAAGGGGGTCGATTTAGACTCCTTCCTTTCCACTGCATAGCCGCGCTAGCAGGTACTATGAGCCCTCTGTCCCACGCATCTAACCAGCTCGCGTGGTTCACCGGTTCCACCGAAAACTCTCATTTGTTGAAGCGGAGCATAGTGCGCTTTAGGCGCCGAGCGAGAAACATCTCTTTTTTCGTTTCGGTTTATTCACTGATCTGAAACTTAGCACTTGTTTTCTTATTGATTCCAGGGGCGGCGGCTTTCTTGAATTAAGTCTATTCGAACCGAATTAGCACTTCTCAGATCAGGCTAGGCCTATCCAGCTGAGCTGGGCGTCGGGGCCCTGGATGCGCTAGCGATCGGCACATAGGGCGGTGGTTGCCTGGGTTTCTCGGCCTGGTATCCTGCACCTCGCGTTCATGATATCTACATTCAACTGTGCCCCGGAGACACGGTCGAAGCACGCCCGCCCAGTGTGCGTGCTTCTTTCACGACATGCTCTGGTCCCGGGTGTTTTCCAGTGGTCTTCTGGCGTTAGAAGAAGTCGTGTCCGTCCTGGACATCTGCAACGTCCTCCCACGCTTTTAATAATAGGAAAAACTGAAGGAAAATACTGACCCATTCGGTGACTTTCGCGGTCGCCCTCACTGAACCATCTTGAATCTGAACTACAATTTTTATCCAGTCTTACCGAAATCGGATTTCCTTTTTGTGCCATATGCGCTTTTCTTTTCCTTTTGTGTTTCCCCCAGACAAATAAATGTGTAAAAGCAAACTCTCCAAATTGGTTGACCAAAAAAAAGACCTCTATACTCAATGTCAGTGTAAAAGACTTTTTCACCCGGAAAATAATCCATCATGGGCGGCTCGTAACATGGAAAAGGGTTACGTCCAAGGTGATCAGCAATAGCTTATCCTAACATCGATTTCTAGCTGACAAAAATGATATCGAACTCTGACAACAATATTTTTTACCTAGCAATTTGGCCTGAAACAACCGGCTTTTCGAAGAGATACTTAAGCGGGTCCATGCGCGCAAGAAGCAGTACCGGATAAGACAATAGGTAGTAGTGTCTGAGGCATTGAGTAGCCTAAACCAAAGCAAGACAGGTCTTCTTTAATGGTGAATATCTCGACTTGCAGTCGGTCAATTTTATCTCAAATAGTATATGGCCTCCTACCTTTCTTGACTTAAAGCTTCCTATTTATCTTATCGAGATGAATGTTATTGAAAAAGATCTCAGGAGATGATTTATTTATTATAAATATGGACATGATTTGGAAATTTTTCAGAGTCTACTCATCTGAGATTGAGAATTCGGATTAACAAAAAAAATATCTTATTTTTTGATGGTTCCTTTACAAGCCTTTGATTGGGTTAGACCAGAAGGCTCAGCCAAGAAAGAATTACCGGAGATTCTACCTAGTAACATTCTCAGATATCCTGAGAGATGTTCTTGTAAGCACAGAAGGTTCCAAGCAACACCCTTTTCAGTTACCATATCATAACACTTCCACTGCCAATGAAAAAGAACCTAAAACTAGGTTCTTTCTTGGGCTAACCTTCTTTCTATTTGTTGGTGGGACATTTACTTGTCAGGAAATGCCTTTCCCCTGTGTCTTTGTCATCAGCGAAGGTAGCTCTCTAAGAAAGACTCTTTTTTGATGCTTCAGCTTGAGAATGAGAATCGAGAGAAAAGGGGATAAGACTAAGGGAAGAACATCTTGTAATAACTTTTTATCCATCCAAAAGAAATTCATCAACTCAGGAAATGCCGCTGGACTGGACCGGATAGCGCATCCAATCGAAGGGGTAGACTGCTCGTGGCTAAGCAGGCTCCTCCCAGCCCCACCGATTCAGGAAAAGACATTGACACGGCTCAAATATCGAAAGCATTTTTTGGAAGATTGACCCCGTGGGGACCTTTCTCCCCCTCTTTCTCCCGAGTGCTTTCACACTCTGGGATGGGAGTCCTTTCCACTTTTCCAGCTTATTCGGGTAAGCTACATCTTCTTCCTTTCCTTCTGCTTCTCTTTCATCTCTTGTGCTTTCTACCGCAACGTTTTGTGGTTCACAACGGTCTGTTTGCTAGGTTTTGGACGAGGGCGAAGGATAGGGTATCTAACCCGGGCTGCACTCTTTCTTGTATCAACTAACTGAAGATGTATTTCATCAAGTCCACTTGTCCTCTTACCCTCTAAGAGTCTCTTTGTGAGAGCTATTTTCCCGGTTGCCGACTCGGCGAATCGAAGACTGGTAACTTAACTATTTACTCTTACTCTTCGATTAACAAACTCGGGAAAGGGAAAGTGACACCAGATGAGTTGTTATCAATCATTCAACCAATGCTTGTTTACACTGGTTTGATTGAAGAGCTTCAGCCTTTCTTCAAGGTTCAAAAATCATCTAGTGTGGCCACAGTCCAAACCCAAGGAATTGCTGCTGTTGCTTGCCCATATGGATTTCCAGACTTTAGATTAGGTCTGACCTTCCCCTTGCTTTCGGGTTAGGAAAAGACTCTCACCTTACTTAAAATATCATCATATCCATAGGTCTCTCCTTTCTGGCAGGGTGACTTATTCTAGCTTTAGCACGAGGGAATGCCTTTGAACTTCTGTACCTTCAACTGACTCTTCTGTCTTCCCGCTACCCTTTCTCTTCCAATCTAAACTTCTAGCCTTTGAAACCTTGCTCTAGCTACAGGGAAGTTTTCTACAAGACAGGGCACTATAGGGTTATAGGCCAAGCCGGAGATAAGGTATACTGGTTATCCTACAACAAGGCAGGTTACTATCCTCTTCCTCCCATGGGAATTTAACTGAAACTGAGAATCTAGCGCTTAGCTTCCTATCCTCTTACTGGTTTAGCTCTAACTACTTGCTAGCTTGTTTGCTTACTATCCCAATCCTTACCTGGGACTTACAATCTCATTGGCTTGCTTACCTTCTTCTTAGGCTGCTTCTTTCCATACTGAGACTATAGCGCCGGGTTTGCTTAATAAAAATTCCTTGCTTGCCGGTAAAGAGTTATCTAAACCACTTCCTTTCGGGAAATGTAAATCATATTCCTTCCGAAATCACCGGTAAAAAAGAAAACACTTGTCAAGATCGGGTTACGATAACTGAAGTTTCTAGCCAAACCAGATTCAGAAAAGGGCTTCGATTCGCAGCTCCACTCGAGATCCATCGCCTCAGAAAATGAGCTCTTAGAAACCGATTCTAAACCCTGACACATTCGGTAAGCATAAGCAGCTACCGAAGATCAGGAATAGCCTGAACTGCAAAACTGTCAAAATGATCGGGGAAGCTCGGGTAACTCCTCCCTAGCAATGACTTAGGATAAGAAATTTCGTATAGTCTCCTCCGATGGAGAGAATAAAATAAAGAATTCAATCGCGGAACCTTCCTACGCGTGTGTGAGTCATAAAGCCATAAAAGGAAGTGTGATCGCCGATCGCCTGGCAAACGCAATGATGTCAGCATCCTTTGAAACCCAACTTCATCGATATTACCTACCAATAGCTGGTTTTCCGCGAAATCTATTTCAGAAGACGAGCCAGAAAACTGGACAATTGAGGACACAGGCAACGGCTAGACGGTAGCAAAAGGGTCTATGTTGACCCGAAGTGAGCAAATTGCATGTAGAGAAGAGGAGTCGAACCTCAGCACCGCATCTATCGACCGTCAGAGAATAAATGAAAAGGTGCTGCTCTTACTCTCTAACGATACCCTCACTGCCTCTTGCTGAATAAGGATAAGAGATCTTTCTATGTTATAAAAGAGCCTCTTTCTTCCAAAAAAAAGAGTAGCTCCTAGCCTAGCAGAGAGGAATAGGAAGACTTGAATTAAAAGAATTAGAAACTGTGGAACCCTAGTACTTCCGAATCAATTCCTTTTCTTAGGCTTTTCACAGGGGAATTAAAGTTACCCTTTGACTTAGAGTTAGAGTGATTGCCTCTATCGAAGTTCTAAGATTACCACCTTGGTCATTTTTTTCCCGTTAGAGTTGGATTTCCTTACCCGAAAAAATGGATTGGATACTCGCTTTAAGAACCAGTTAACCCAGCATCCGAATCCGAAAAAGGACTTTATCTGAATAAGATTTAAACGGATTCTCTGACCAATAGGGATGGAAATAGACCCGAACCTAGCCCCACAGTCAAGGACTACAGGAGAAATCTTCGCGTAGTAAGTCTTTCCAACCATCTTTCCGGTGGACTTTCTTCTGGCTTACGTTCCGTAACCCGAACATTTGATCCTTCCGTAGTTACATACCTAACGGGGGGAAGTCGTAGCTAGCGTAATCCTATTCGTCACTAGCAAGAAAAGAAGTTACTTCTCTTTACCGGATACTTGTTCGCGGAGGAAGCACAAGAACTTGTCTCTAGCCTTACCCGTAGAGAATTCCCTGGCTCTGTAGGCCCAATACCCCCTTCAGTAGTTACTTTCAGTTCTTTTTCTTCTGCCAGAGAGCAAGTTGCAGAAAAAAGGTAAGGCTTTTTGTAAACTAGTTATAATGTAATCCCAGTTGCCTTCCTGGGGGATTGGGTTCTCCTTAAAACCCCTGGGATAGATGCAGTTCACTTGGAGAGCCTGGTTCAGCACCCTATGTAGGTAAAACCTCCCTTTTTTCTTGTTTCCTTTCTGATAGTGGTGACTCCGTCCCAGTATAACTGTATCAATATCAAGAGGGGAGGGTTAAGGATCTAATATCATAGTGCCCAGAGAATATCAAAATTGAGGGATTTCCTTGCTCTATCCATAAGGTTAGATCAGCGTACCCTATTCCTCTACCACTCTATAAATAGAGGCTCGATAAGTGTCTTCATTCATCAAATTCAAATCAAAGAATTTCATTTTATTAGTGTAGTGCGGTTGATATGGCTATTCCAGAAAGACTTGTTCAAGTCAGAGAGGAGATTTTTCGTGTGGAGAACGAACTGGACGCGAACAGGAGGCTTTAAAGAGGCTTTTATGGACACTTGCGCCAGGCCAATCGTGGAGCAGCGGAAGAGAGGATCAGGGGCTTCGAAAGGAGGCTGCAAATGCTGCGGGAAGAACAGCAAGAGCTCATTGTGGAGGCAGTCTCTAAATATCACCGGAGAAACTAGAAAAAAGTCCGATTGAACTGGACTCAACTCTAAGATTAAAATAAGTAGTCCGTCGACGCAAAGTAGTGTGTTTTAATGCTATTTCAGTTTATGTTCGTAGTTTATGTTATGTTATTAATGATGACTTCTTTTCTTTGTCTTTCTAAGCTTTCAGTAAAGTTAGTTGCTAAGAGTAGTACTTTGCTAGGCAGCACACTCCTACATTTTCGCACTTTCTCTTTTTTTTCTGATTCAATAGGCTAGGCTCCTGCCTTAAGAAGAGTAGTTAGAGGATTTCTCCTTCATGCCCTTGCTCATCCAACTAGTTCCCTTCCTTCCGTTCCTGATGAAACTACTCATCCTTAAAGATACTCCACAGATGTGGAATAGCATATTCTTTAATCGATGGTAATTCCGCAAAGATAGGATTCAAACCTAATAACTTAGCGAGGTATGAAGTCAAATTCACTTATGGGAGGTCAATATTAAAAAGATAAGGAAGAGCATTAGGTAATTGTAATCAATACTCCTAGACGTGTTAGAGGAATGCCCCTAGAAACAACCTAGCCCAAGGGCGATATAGACTCTACTTATTGAGTTGCCTTCACTCGGAGTTCTAGTTGATGAAAGAGTTTATTACTATTCCATCCCCTGCAAGGATACGAAACTACGTAGACGCAATGTCCGCTACAATCAGTCTTTCTCCTATATAGGAGACCACCTTCCCAAACTAAACCTAATCAATGGCACCAACAGCTTAAATAGCATCTTACCAGTTATAAATAGGGGATTCCTCTCTTGTGTGGGATGATCCACTTAGTAAGCAGCTTTCAGTAAAGTAAGGACTATGCTTCTAACCCCTGTCCATTCCCTAGTCTTAGAGCTAGTTTTGAAGTGTAAGTAGGCAGCAGCAAGGAAGCTCGCTATATCTTTAGATTCTAGGATAGAAAGATGAATGGTAAAGACTAGACTAAGAAGGACGGAATAAAGTCTGATTAGTTTTCCTCGATATGAAGTGAGTCCTTAGGGTTAGGGAACTCATACAGTCTATAGCTTGAAAAAGCCAGTTCATTGAAAGCATTATATGAAACTAAGACTAATAGAAAAGGGGAAGATTGATGCACTTCTTTGGCAAAAACAAGAGATTGGCAGTCGAAGTTTTCAATTCGATTCGAAACTAAAAGAGCTAGAGCAGCTGAGCTTCTTTACTACTTGAATCAATCCCCCTCACTTCACTCATCCTTTACTTACTCTATCAGAGTAATAGGCACTTAGAGACAGGAGTGAGTGACTAGCTTTCATACGAGGGACTAGGAAATTGATTTGCTTTTTTAGGCCTATTTTGATCCTGGCTCAGAAAGGAACGCTAGCTATATGCTTAACACATGTAAGTCGAACGTTGTTTTCTGCGAGCTAGGCAAAAACAGAAGAAAAAACCATTATGAGCTTAGATAGAGTTAAACTGGTATTAGAGATTGAGAAAACTTTTTGGAAAGAAGATTTTCAGTTTGATTTTGACGAGAAGGAGGTTAATCAAATAAAGAAGCATATTCTCGCTGGCAGCATCCGGTTTCCGTAAAACCCTTGGATTTTCTAGAAAGCAATCATCCAAAAAAAAAGAAAAAGAATTGATTTCGAATTCTATACTTCTAATTCTATTTATTATCTATCTATCTAATTTTTTTATAAGAAAAAAAAAATGTTTGAAATTATGAAATGAAAGACCTTTTGAGGCTTTGGAGCTAAGCTCCTTATAGGAAGACTGCTGACTCTCCTCGTGAACCCCGTCAGGTCAGGTCAAAGTCCGGTCCGCCCTGCAGTCTTTATTTTGCTAAAAGAATGAATGAGGCTAATCTTTAGGATAAGGCCGGCCTGCGTCAGGCTAAGACATGGAGGGAAGACGACTAAAAAGGTTCGAATTTCCCGTGTTCAGCATCTGATTGTCTATTACGTTGGGACAGGAATGGACCATCTAGAAGGGTGTCGTGAACGTTAGTGAATCTGCTTCATTTTGATAGTTGAAAGCTGGAACTTCACGAAACTAATTGTTTGCAAACCACCTCGCAGTTGAAGTGAAATCTGAACCCGACGTGGGTGTAACTGAATAAAAATCCATTCATTTCATTATAAATGGTGGTCAACCCCGACTCTATCTCGAGAAAAAAAAAGAAGAAAAGACTAGTTTCGGCCCCCTCTTCCAGTCTAGTTCGCCGGGCTACTCTCTTCAGAGCTAGGATTCCTCTTTTAACAACACGGGGACGAGAAAAGCTCTTCAATTTCAATACCCGGATTTGTCCTACGCCAATCTGAGTTCGAGGAAATCTTTCAATGAAAGTAAAAGAAGCCGCAAACGGTCAGTCTCAAAGCTGTAGAAATTTCATATAGTATAGATATGGAAGGCGGTCTCAATGAATTTTTTATTCAAAGGTTGGGTCAGCGAGAGCAGACTCCCTTAACCCAGAAGGTTCAGCAACATCAGTTCTTTCATCTACCGAGGTTGGCTACTTTCGTTGTCTTTTGAACAGTATCAAAACGACCTGTATGAAGCATATGGTCTTCTATTGCCATATGTAGGTCGAGGGCTCACTCCTAGATCCCTTCGATTCCTCTACTGGGTTGTCACCAGCGTTGGCAGATCGAGTTCTCTTCTAGAAATGTATGCGAGCAGAGCGCCTTCTCCTCCTTGTTGGACAAGGGGACCCAACCCAAAAAGTCTATCTCTAATGCTGATCCAAAGGCGGAAAAGCAAAAGAAAGAAGAACTATAGCAGCCTCTCGAAACGAGAGTTGAAAAATCCGCCTCAAAGAAATTCTATTTTTTATATAATAAATAAAAGATTGTGGTATATTAAAAAGTTTTATAGAAAAATACGGGATACTACAATGGGACTTAAAAAATATCTTTGTCCCAATAGTTTTCTTTTGTAGACGAGCCTACAAAACCGAGGGAAAGTGGTTTGATGGAAAATAAAATCATTCTTTTGGAGACAATTAAAACGTTGTCTCAGGGTATCACCCAACAACAGAATATGTTTGAAACGGACCATTTAGTGAACCCCTTACTTACGACTGTGAATAACCCGACGAACCCCGTGGTTCAAAATGTTGAAAACCCGGGGCCAGTCACCTTATATCATTTTGGTTCTCGAACACTCCGAACTTCAATTGCAAATTCTCTTAAAACTCTTTTGAACCAACACAACTTCCCTTTGCCTGAAAATTGGACTTATCTCCAATTAGTGGATGAAATTGTTGGCGAACCTGGAGATTTAAATCACTTAGTGGATATTCTAAAAGATATAACCACTTATGGCTTTTCCAGTCAAGCGTTCCATCAGTTGTTGGATTTTCTGCACACGTTGGCTCCGCCCGCGGGAGTTTGATTTTATTTTCAATTTTAAATTGAATGTTATGGAAAAATACGGGATATTACGACTCTTCCTTTTTCTGAGAAGAAGGAATGAATTACATCGGAGAAGATCCAAAATATTAGAATTTATTATGTTAGAAGGTGCTAAATTAATTGGTGCAGGAGCTGCTACAATTGCTTTAGCGGGAGAACTTTTAAGTTTTAATAAGCCTCCTTTCTTTTTCGGGATTTTTCTTCTTTCTTTTTTTTTCGATATTCCGCTCCGCGAGAAAAGAATTCCACTAGCTAGGACCAAATTCTCACATGTCCGTTTTGTTTTTTACAACCTTTGATGTCAAAGACCAGAAGCTATGCGAAAATTCTCATTGGATCTCGGTTGTTCTTAACAGCGATGACTATTCATTTAAGTCTTCGGGTAGCACCACTAGATCTTCAACAAGGTGGAAATTCTCGTATTCTGTATGTACATGTTCCTGTGGCTTGGATGAGTATTCTTGTTTATATCGCTACGGCTATAAACACTTTCTTGTTCCTAGTAACAAAACATCCCCTTTTTCTTCGCTCTTCCGGAACCGGTACAGAAATAGGTGTTTTTTTTACGTTGTTTACCTTAGTTACTGGGGGGCTTCGGGGAAGACCTATGTGGGGCACCTTTTGGGTGTGGGATGCTCGTTTAACCTCTGTATTCATCTTGTTCCTTATTTACCTGGGTGCACTGCGTTTTCAAAAGCTTCCTGTCGAACCGGCTGCTATTTCAATCCGTGCTGGACCGATTGATATACCAATAATCAAGTCTTCAGTCAACTGGTGGAAAACATCGCATCAACCTGGGAGCATTAGCCGATCTGGTACATCAATATATCTTCCTATGCCCATTCCAATCTTGTCTAACTTTGCTAACTCCTCCTTCTCAACCCGTATCTTCTTTGTTCTGGAAACACGTCTTTCTATTCTATCTTTTCTAGAATCTCCTTTAACGGAAGAAAGAGAAGTTCGAAAAGGTGTGGAGCCACTAGTTCACTCGCTGAGTCTCTTTGCGTCCATGGTGAATAACCAAATTCCAATTGAAATCCAATTTTGAGGATAAATCAATCCAATTTCGGAGGAATCAATGAAAGGACATCAAGTCAAATCCTGGATTTTCGAATTGAGAGAGATATTGAGAGAGATCAAGAATTCTCACTATTTCTTAGATTCATGGACTCAATTCAATTCAGTGGGATCTTTCATTCACATTTTTTTCCATCAAGAACGTTTTATAAAACTCTTGGATTCCCGAATTTGGAGTATCCTACTTTCACGCAATTCACAGAGTTCAACAAGCAATCGATATTTCACGATCAAGGGTGTAGTACTATTTGTAGTAGTACTATTTGTAGTCGTGGTCCTTATATATCGTATTAATCGTATTAACAATCGAAAGCTGGTCGAAAGAAAAAGAAAAAATCTCTATTTGACGGGGCTTCTTCCTATACCTATGAATTCCATTGGACCCAGAAATGATACATTGGAAGAATCCTTTGGGTCTTCCAATATCAATAGGTTGATTGTTTCGCTCCTGTATCTTCCAAAAGGAAAAAAGATCTCTGAGAGCTGTTTCCTGGATCCGAAAGAGAGTACTCGGGTTCTCCCAATAACTAAAAAGTGTATCATGTCTGAATCTAACTGGGGTTCGCGGTGGTGGAGGACCTGGATCGGAAAAAAGAGGGATTCTAGTTGTAAGATATCTAATGAAACTGTCGCTGGAATTGAGATCTCATTCAAAGAGAAAGATATCAAATATCTGGAGTTTCTTTTTGTATATTATATGGATGATCCAATCCGCAAGGACCCTGATTGGGAATTGTTTGATCGTCTTTCTCCGAGGAAGGGTCGAAACATAATCAACTTGAATTCGGGACAGCTATTCGAAATCTTAGTGAAAGACTGGATTTGTTATCTCATCTTTGCTTTTCGTGAAAAAATACCAATTGAAGTAGAGGGGTTCTTCAAACAACAAGGAGCTGGGTCAACTATTCAATCAAATGATATTGAGCATGTTTCCCATCTCTTCTCGAGAAAGAAGTGGGTTATTTCTTTGCAAAATTGTGCTCAATTTCATATGTGGCAATTCCGCCAAGATCTTTTCGTTAGTTGGGGGAATAATCCGCACGAATCGGATTTTTTGAGGAACATATCGAGAGATAATTGGATTTGGTTAGACAATGTGTGGTTGGTAAACAAGGATCGGTTTTTTAGCAAAGCACGGAATATATCGTCAAATATTCAATATGATTCCACAAGATCTAGTTTCGTTCAAGGAAGGGATTCTAGCCAATTGAAGGGATCTTCTGATCAATCCAGAGATCATTTCGATTCCATTAGTAATGAGGATTCGGAATATCACACATTGATCAATCAAAGAGAGATTCAACAACTAAAACTAAAAGAAAGATCGATTCTTTGGGATCCTTCCTTTCTTCAAACGGAACGAACAGAGATAGAATCAGACCGATTCCCTAACTGCCTTTCTGGATATTCCTCAATGTCCCGGCTATTCACGGAAGGTGAGAAGGAGATGAATAATCATCTGCTTCCGGAAGAAATCGAAGAATTTCTTGGGAATCCTACAAGATCCATTCGTTCTTTTTTCTCTGACAGATGGTCAGAACTTCATCTGGGTTCGAATCCCACTGAGAGGTCCACTAGAGATCAGAAATTGTTGAAGAAAGAACAAGATCTTTCTTTTGTCCCTTCCAGGCGATCGGAAAATAAAGAAATAGTTAATATATTCAAGATAATTACGTATTTACAAAATACCGTCTCAATTCATCCTATTTCATCAGATCCGGGATGTGATATGGTTCTGAAGGATGAACTGGATATGGACAGTTCCGATAAGATTTCTTTCTTGAACAAAAATCCATTTTTTGATTTATTTCATCTATTCCATGATCAGAACGGGGGGGGGATACGCGTTACACCACGATTTTGAATCAGAAGAGAGATTTCAAGAAATGGCAGATCTATTCACTCTATCAATAACCGAGCCGGATCTGGTGTATCATAAGGGATTTGCCTTTTTTATTGATTCATACGGATTGGATCAAAAACAATTCTTGAATGAGGTATTCAACTCCAGGGATGAATCGAAAAAGAAATCTTTATTGGTTCTACCTCCTATTTTTTATGAAGAGAATGAATCTTTTTATCGAAGGATCAGAAAAAAAATGGGTCCGGATCTCCTGCGGGAATGATTTGGAAGATCCAAAACAAAAAAGAGTGGTATTTGCTAGCAACAACATAATGGAGGCAGTCAATCAATATGGATTGATCCGAAATCTGATTCAAATCCAATATAGCACCTATGGGTACATAAGAAATGTATTGAATCAATTCTTTTTAATGAATAGATCCGATCGCAACTTCGAATATGGAATTCAAAGGGATCAAATAGGAAATGATACTCTGAATCATAGAACTATAATGAAATATACGATCAACCAACATTTATCGAATTTGAAACTGAGTCAGAAGAAATGGTTCGATCCTCTTTTTTTTCTTTCTCGAACCGAGAGATCCATGAATTGGGATCCTAATGCATATAGATACAAATGGTCTAATGGGAGCAAGAATTTCCAGGAACATTTGGAACATTTCATTTCTGAGCAGAAGAGCCGTTTTCTTTTTCAAGTAGTGTTCGATCGATTACGTATTAATCAATATTCGATTGATTGGTCTGAGGTTATCGACAAAAAAGATTTGTCTAAGTCACTTCCTTTCTTTTTGTCCAAGTTACTTCTTTTTTTGTCCAAGTTTCTTCTTTTTTTTGTCTAACTCACTTCCTTTTTTCTTTGTGAGTTTCGGGAATATCCCCATTCATCGGTCCGAGATTCATATCTATGAATTGAAAGGTTCGAATGATCAACTCTGCAATCAGCTGTTAGAACCAATAGGTCTTCAAATCGTTCATTTGAAAAAATTGAAACCCTTCTTATTGGATGATCATGATACTTCCCAAAAATCGAAATTTTTGATCAATGGAGGAACAATATCACTATTTTTGTTCAATAATAAGATACTAAAGTGGATGATTGACTCATTCCATACTAGAAATAAGAAATCTTTTGATAACACGGATTCCTATTTCTCAATGATATCCCACGATCAAGACAATTGGCTGAATCCCCTGAAACCATTTCATAGAAGTTCATTGATATCTTCTTTTT
>JAFFZT010000298.1:0-15763 GCA_019804595.1 Bruguiera parviflora | reverse complement strand
AAAAAAAAAAACAAGATAAAATTTTAAAAGAAGCTGCTATATTTTTGTTTTTTTTTTTGAATCTTTGGTACTAATGGTTCCAACGGCGGAGAACCACCGGCCAGAACCTAAAGTTTTATTGCTTCGGTTATGACGGTGCGGTTCTTCTCTAATCGGTTTCAAATTGCACGAACCAGGACCAAAATGCTGTCTCGTAGTCTTAGTTCGATTCTAGTTTGAAGTCGGTATGATTTTAATGTAGTTAGTGCGATGTAATTATTTGTGTATGATTCACAACACGTCCTATAATTTTTTTTTTTCTATTATTATTTCAAATATGATTAAAATAAGTAAATATTATTGGGTAGGTATATTTTAAAATTTGCAATATGGTAACAAGTCTTCTAAAAATACACATTGTAAGATTAACTCCGCCCGGAAAGCTTCTGTGCAGATGTCACGGACCAATGATCAGTTTCATTCAAACAGAACATCTAGTGCTGCCATTTTTTATACTGACCAAGGTTCCAAGTTACTGTCCGACATTGCTCCTTGAATCACCTACAATGTCCCCGCTGTTTATCCTGCGGCCATTCCTCTGTAATGTTCAGTAAGATAACTAACTTAAGTAGCCAATTTCTAGCTTTGAATACTAGACATCAACGCATGTCAAGACATGACTTATGCACTAGAGGACTTGGCAAAATTGGAAAGTCACTGCTGACCAGAATTAAAATCTGTTAGGAACCCAAAACTTGATGGAACTAGGAGATTGTATGATGAATCAACTATCAAATTCAACCAAACTCAAAAAGGAAAGTGCGAAGTTGGATAAAAACAATGGACATCTTTAGGGCAAAACGTTATAAATATCATTCTATCTATCCCTTCACAAATTACAGATGGGAAAGTAATGGGGCTAAATACCCAATTGCTCCTGTGCCCCTCAAACGCCTTTACTGAAAAGGCAAAAGCCGTGACTTACTCGGTATAACCTAAATTGCAATCCTGCAACTTCTAGCGCAGCCGGCAGCTTTCAACCACGGTTTGCATATTCTACGGTTGAAGGAACCAAGTCACCGACATGATTCAGGAGCTCTTCAGTCCACCACAAAGACCAACAGAAGAAGGCTGATGAGTCACTCGCAGGACTGCAATTTCTAAGTTTCAGATATCCATGCAAGGAATAAAGCAACACCAGCTCTTCAGCACAGAGAAATCTCATGCTCTTGAGTAGCAGGTGGCACAAGTGGAACAATTCCTCCTAAACTGAGCAAAGCTTCAACCTATTCAGTCATACACTAGGTATATTGATCACGACCCAGGTGAAGAGTCGCAAATAAACATGATAAGCTACATATACTACACCAAGTCCCATAATCATGCTACAAATTTTTCCTTCGTCTTTTTATTTTAAGCCAATTCAAGAACAAATGAAGACAAAATGCAAACAAAAACATGTACGTACAAGAAGAAATCACCCTGATCGTCCTGAGTTAATGAACAAGGTCATACGAAATGCTTAAAAGTATTAAATAACACAAGAATCTGAGAATAAATACTAGATAATGTTCCCGCAGATGAAATAAATACTTATGCAAGCTTTTAGCGAAATCAGAAACAATAATGTGCATGAAAGACCATTAATCACTCCTTAGTAAAAGGTTCCTTGGAATATAATCATGGCAGTTTATCTTTACAAGATAAACGCTCATGAAATCAATAGCAGTGAGGGTCTCCGACATCCCAGGAAGGATTATTGCAGCACAAGCTCTCAGGCCTGGCGAATGTTTTGAGAAACAAGCCTTTGAATTTTTGTCGTAGACCACAAAATCTAGTGAAAATTACGTCATGCGCAAGTAAACATCCAGAACAAAGAAAAAAACGACTTTCAAACATGTGCCCCTCAAATACCGCTAAGTGTCACCACATACATAATGAAAAGCCACTCAAAACCAGGGGCTTAGACATAAGACTTGATGCAACACTTTAGGGAAGCCTAGACATGGTAACTTAAGCCAAATGCAGCGCCAAGAAGGAAACATGCAGCATACTAAACGGTGAAATAAAAGACGGGCAAGTCAGCCAACTCACATGCCTCACGAGTTGAGCTCAGAATGGATCCAGTCCATTCACACATCTAAATTGATTCATCGTCCTTGCCGGAATCTTTTCATAACCATCAGCACAAACACACAGGCTAGAAACTAGAAGTGACATAGACACCTACATATATGCTACGAACAAATCATAAATAGGCAAGCCAGACTACTCAAATGTGTTATAAGTTTCGCTCAAAATGAGTGTCACCAATCACACGTATAGACCTTGTCACTTGCGTTTCATAAAACAGCAGACAATAAGAACAACCAAATCTAAATAATAAACCTTTTAAGCACATTCAGCACAGTTAAAACACCGACTTACCAGATTTAGTCTTTTGTACATTTGTCCCACCTGACAGTGAGCCAATTACAGAGTTTCCAATGAACCTAAAGCTCTCACTAGTCGAAACAACCAGAGTTCAATAGGGAAACCCCAGAGAGAAACTCGTAACAGAGTTCACTATTGCGCAGCTATGACTCAAAACGCTTCCACTGTTGCCAGGAAGGCGATCTTAAAAGCACAAGATTCTGAAATCTTACATCCTTATGACTTTATCAAAGATATTCCAAAAACCCAACAACTAGAAACCATACCACCGACGAAGGCCGCCACTGGTTAGCGAAATAAGCGATTATAAATGGCGTAACCGGTTTCGGCCCGGGACGCTATAATTTGAACTTTGAAGGCGAAGAAAGAAATTTCTGGGCCTCACCAAACCAAAATTTCCTCGTTAGCTCCAACATTTAAAGGCCTTCAGGTCAGAAGAACAAGGTTTCACGGCCCATGTAGCGATGTGCCGAAGACCTTATAAACGAATGGGGCCCTTGCCAACGTATGCGGTCACTCGGGAAGAAGAAAACGTTAGCAATCAACAAAAGAAAAGAAAAAAAAAAAGATGAAAAAATAGCTTTTCTCCATCTACTAATTGACCTTTTAATTCCATACAAGTGAGGAGATTTATGAATATTCAAATTTTGTTGCACTAGGCAAGACTGTTTCGGAAAAAGATTTAAATGGAAATGGTGACTCTTCTAGGTGAGTGCATGAATAGTAACTAATAGTGATGCACTAGTTACGGAAATTCTGGTCCCACGAAGAATTGATGCCAGAGTTTCAACCTTCAACCATAAAGGTATTAATGCAAATCTCACCAACATTATGTTGGGTTTGAAGGGCCTTATGTATAGAGAGGGCTTGTGATTTCTAACCTGATGTCAATTGACGCTTTTTTATAAATTACATAATAATATAATATACATGCGTCGAATAAAAACGTTATTTTTTGGTCTTCGAGAGAGAATGCTTAATTAGAGCGACAAAAATGTGCTCCAGCTAAGACAGGTCCAGAGGTTTTCCTTATAAACTAAGATTTCAATTTTGGGATCTGGTTTCAATGATACAGTTAACCTTCGACAACATCAATAAGATGAATTTATTGCATACCAAGAAAAACGAGATTAGTTTTCAGACTTGAAAGGTTACTGTTTGTCGCGCCTGGCCCAAGGGAGAACGATTTAATTTTTACGCTGGTTCAGCCCAACTTGCCGTCCGTTTTAACTGGTTGAGGTTGACTTCCTGCCCTCGGTCCATTTACTTGTTATGTGGTCCTGCAAGTAGCACGTGTGAAGCGAACTACTCCATAGAACCCATGGTAAAACACATGGTTTGACAAATGCCAAATGTTTTGGGCCCCCACAATCATGCCGATGTAAAGAGAATTCATCTACGGTCTTTAGAATTATAGATTTTAAATTTGAATTTCAGTTAATACTAATTAAATAGAAAAATTCATTTACAGTCTTTGTTAGAATAACCTGCTAATGACAAATCTGACATTTTACGTCACTTTTAGATAATAGCACGAAAATTTGAGAAAAAGTAGAACCGTAGAGAAAGCAGAAAATGAAAAGTATTTCTTTTATGACAATGCTTCTTCATGAGTTTAGATATAAAATGCATGGAATAAACATTGTACCGTATAGTATAGGATTAATAGATTGATTATATCCCACTTTGGTCATAAATGCGCCAATAAAGTGAGTCGTATAACAGATCTCAATGCGTTAACCGTATGGGTTTATTATTATCGTTCTGTTTTTTGGGACCAAAATTTAAAACTCTTAAGTGACAACCTAATAATTCTACCGTCAAGCTATGCATATGATGGTTTTATGGGTTCGTTAACTTGTATAGCATTGCTAAAAAAATATCATTGAACCATTTCCCTTTTGGTTTTGAGGGCAAGTGCTCAAGACCGGGTTTACATACTTTATACCTATCTGAAAGCCAACAGTAGGGCAATTGAAATATTCTTGATAAATTAACAGGGTAAAAATTTCTCAGGAGAATGCGAGACGGCTGAATTAACGAAAAATTGGGTCTTCTATTCACACGGGAGTACACTTGCTGCCGAGAGAGAGAGAGAGAGAGAGAGAGAGAGAGAGCTGAATTTTGGTCCGGACTCGTTGTAACAGCTTACGAAATTTCCAATTGACCTGGTGACAAGAGATGATAATCTTAACTAATTATGACTTTGACGTAATGGAAGTTTCATACACGTAGTAATAATGGATGACAATGACAAGACTTATATTTATTTTGCTCGTTCTTCTTGCGTCAACTTGGCATGATTCGTATCCTGTCACTTTACTCGCAATAACCCTTGGCTCTACTTGGTGTTTCTAGGTTTGCGCTCTTTTTAGGGAAGTGGGGTTGTCTGAGCTTCATCTCTTGTATTCGTTATTCAATTTGCACTGTCACTCTCTAGTAGGAGAAAATCAAGAAACAATATTTCATGATGTCAAAATTAGCTCATAAGCTTTAGTAATGGAAAAAAAGGAATGCTTTTTTTCGAGAGAATTTTTGCAGATTTTTAGCGGACCGAATTCAATTCAATCATATATGAAACATTGTTTTTTGGGTCTCAACTAAACGTCATATTGGTGCACTTTGATGGCACTGGTTCTTCTTCGCCAGTCGTTTCGACGTAGGCGGCAGGCACAAGAATTCTCCCGCGTTTTCTTTTCCAATTGCGTTTGGAAGACCTGCGTGACTTGCACTACAAGCCCCTTGGAAACATGGTTTAATTTTTGTTGACTTCCCTTGACTCATTCTGTTCTTCTAACCTTTGGGCACGATTTCAATTGAATTCATAGCTATATGGGCTCCAATTTTACCGTCGGACCTAATAATTAATTCCACTTACCTCGTGGATTTACATGGAGTTATCTTCTTATGATCTTATTTCAAGAGGAATCAAATGTTACATGTAATAATGTCAACTTGCCCAGACACTTGAGCGCGTACAAGTCAGCTCTCCCCATTTTTGGGGTGGGGGAGTATAGACTAGTTGATCTTTTTCTTTTTTTTTTTTCTCTCAATCGCTAGTATTAGAAAAGACTTTATTATTTAATAGTTTGCACATATTATATTAACCTCGCTTTGGTCTTATCAAAGACTAGAAATTAAATTATTTACAAAGAATTATTCTTTTTATAACTTGATCCTAATTACTACAAGAATTAAATTTTAGATAACAAAATGGAGAGTATATCAACTTTAACAGTCTAGTTAAATTTGAGATTATTGAGTTTTGAAGGTGTAGAGGAGTGGGCAAGGTCATAGGCAGGTTTTGCATATTACTGACCCCGGTTATGCATTTTTATCTCTGAGGTCAAATAGGAATTGGACAATAAGTTCCAGCATCAACCTTTTGCCTCCACGCCCCAAAAACACGATATAGAAAGCAGGAGAAAAATCGAGATCACGCACGTCGAATTTCCTACATACGTAAACATCAATTTGCTATAATCCTAACTACTACACATGACTTGGGGGGGGGGCTAATTTCTTAGGATACAAGAAAAAACTATTCGAGGTACAACTTCATTTGATCCGCGTTGTTAACACTTTTTTTTTTCTTCTTTTGAGACTGAGTTTTCAAATTATACAAAGTCAAACAAGCTGGTTAAGTTTTGGAGACTAATTGGCACCTTTCGCTTTCATTTTTTTTTTATGTCCAATGCTTTGTAGGTGTCGAAAACCTGAAGATTAAACTTTTCAGCTCGCGTGCCAAAGCACAATAATTTATAAGTGTAATGTATGCATTTAGATTACCATGATCATTTGATTGGCTATCTTTTTTCGTTTTTTTGTAGCCTATTGGCGGATAATGGGATAAAAAGTAGCGAGAGACCGAGATGGCCTTCTTCTTTCCATATATCTCCACCCAATGGTCTTAGTATAGGAGACAGTAGAGGTCTTACATCCCCTTCTACCCACCTCCAGATTACACAGAGTGTTATCTCACGTCGGCCTAGCCGAGTCTTGACCACTTATAACAAGAGAAGAAATAATAAGAGACATTATACCAGTTAAAAATTAGAATGGTTAAATCATGATATGTTCATCTTAACCACTTAATTCATCTGATATGTACAATACAGCAAATATGAAAGCTCCAATCACATACGTTTGATAAAAAAAAAAAAAAAAAGTTCTCATTACATGGCAATACAGTGGGATGAAATTAATGACCATGTAGCCTACTCGATGTATAATCTTCTAGACGTTAAGGAATGAGATGTAACGGAATTGAATTCTTACGGAAGGTATCCTAATCAGTTAGTCCCATATGGACTCAGGATTTTAGTACTTGTTTCTTCTATTCTAGTTTTTGTACTGCAATGCTCATTTCTAATAAGATTTGACTCATCTTATTAAAAAAAAAAAAAGGTTAAACCGTATGGAAAATCAATATATATATATATTATTTATTTATTTATTTTTTTATTTGTCCATTTAGCCGACAAAAAACGAACGTAAATTCAAAGGAAGAAACCTGGAATCGGAAGCTGGGCAGGCCGAAGACGATGACTTCTAATAAATGAGTCCTGAACGCAAGGACAACGAAGGAATAGGAACATAACGGGAAGAGCACATAGACGCGGCACGGGTGGACTTCAGTCAACAATAAAAAAAATCACCTTTTCTTTTCAAAGGAACCAAAAAAATGAAACAAAAAACAGAAAACCTAAATGCTAAAAGGGGTGTTGTCCCGCCCGGGTCTTTGTCTCCCACCCTTCCAGGTATCTGGACTCCGTACATAAATCCCAAGGTTTTTCTTCCAGCCCAAGCGCGTTGCGATAAGTCCAAGCGTTCCCATTTGCGTCTCTCTCTCTCTCTCCGCGCGCTTGCCTAACTTTTTTCTAATTGAATCTCTCTGCCTCTCTGCAAGTCTCCCATCCCTTCTTTAGTATATATAGTTGCATTCCATGCTTGAAAATTAAAACTAAAAGAGAAGAACAGACTCCTACGTTCGTATTGTCAAAAGGGAGAGCAAGAGAGAGGCACAGTTGAAAAGAGTGACTAAAATGGAGGATTGGCCACCTGGGTTTCGTTTCTTCCCAACGGAAGAGGAGCTGGCCTCATTTTACCTCCGTAACAAGCTGGACGGAAGAAGAGAAGACCTGAACCACCTCATCGACCGAATTATTCCAGTTCTTGATGTATACGAGTTTAACCCATGGGAACTTCCCCGTAAGGAAATTGTATCTCTCATCCACTTTTTTTTTTTTGCCGGCTTTTTGTTTCCTCATGAAATGTGTAGTTCTTCAACCCCCCCTTAAAATTTTCTTTGTGCGTATATATATATACACATGCAAATGAAGAAGACATATAAACTGGGTAACAAAGGGTTTTTTAGCATGTTAGTTGAAATAAATTGAAATTTTCTGCTTGCCTACAGCACGTGTATACAGAAATATATGCAGTTTTTATTGGACGAATATAAATAGTCAAATGGCTACAGGAATTGAAGGAAAGCTATAAGTTTGGGTCAAGGCGATACCACAGGGAATCTCCTAACTTCAAGTTGTTTTGTGCAGAATTTTCTGGGGATATTTCCAATAACGAGGCGGAGCAGTGGTTCTTCTTCATTCCGAGACAAGAGAGTGAAGCTCGAGGAGGGAGACCGAAGAGACTCACCGCCGCTGGCTACTGGAAAGCAACCGGCTCTCCTGGTCATGTTTACTCTAACAATCAAATTATCGGCATGAAAAGAACCATGGTCTTCTACAAAGGAAGAGCCCCAAGTGGCCAGAAAACCGAATGGAAAATGAACGAATACAAGGCTATTCAAGAAGAGGCATCCAGTTCATCAGGCGCAAGCACACGTCCAGTGGTACGGTGCAGTTTAAATCAACATATAATTTTATTATTATTGGTTTATCATATATATCAATTTTGCATATATTTAGACTCTGCCTTGACTTATTTCATGAAATGGGATCACCACAAACAGGCTAATTATAAGGTTCGATTATGATTTATATCAAACCTCTATCGATTCCAGAAACCCTAGCATATAATTGTGGCAAAAACCAATAATTTTTCTATTCTTCTGCCTTGTTCTTCGTTAATATATTAGCAATGGCAGATTCACATGCAAATCAGTATGCCCCGTGTTGAAATTGGGGATTTAGTCTCATTGTATTGCTATTTTCTATATTTGCCTCTATTAAAATTTTTATTTTGTCCTCACATTTTTTGTTATCCACTGCTAGAAATTCCCGACTCCTCCACTGAATATTAGTACACATGTTCCTATAGAATTTAAATTTGCACCAGGAATACTTAATAATTATGAGATTATCATGATCTATTAATGGCAGTTGAGGCAAGAGTTCAGTTTATGCCGGGTGTACAAGAAATCTAATAGCTTGCGGGTGTTTGATAGACGACCACCGGGACTGGGAGTAGAGATAGGCCAGACAACAGCTCAACAAGCCCTTGTTGGTGCGGCAACAATGTCTCTTCATCAAAACGCGCCGCCTGTGGCTTCATCATCGGGAGACCACGGGAATAATCCCTCTCAAATTGGGGAGATCATCAGTAGCAGCATGCCAATGTCTACCGATAATAATGACCCCTTTTGGGACTGGGAGCAGTTCGATTGGGATTAGGTGGAGAGGATTTTACAGCTCCAACAGTGCTACTGCTGCCATTGGAAAGGGAAAAGATTCGTGTTCAACAATTCGATCAGTTTGAATAAGAGTCCAATTAGGGGCCAGAGGCCCTTGGACTAAGGAGGGCTTTAAGTTTGAATAGCAGTTCCTTGATTCGAGCAGTTCGTCTACCGTTAAGATTCATGTTCAACAATTCGAGCTGCTTGAAACGTTCTTGCGTCTGAACCCCACAGGGGCACAGACCTAGAAATGTACTACACAAAAATCCTTAGCTGGTTGTAGTAGAGATGTCAAGTTAGCTAGTTAAGTAAAGTATGTCCAGGTATTTCTTCAAGCACTCCATTTCATGGGCGCTAGTATATGGTCAGAAGCCGTGTATCAGAGGGGGGGGTCGCCCCCTCCTCCTCCTCCTCTTTCTTCACAAGAAGGGAGCCGGCTCCCTTCAGGTTATGGCCATTTCATTATATAGATATAGATAGATTAATCAGTCTAAACTCGGTGTAACTAAGAGCTTTCACGTCATAGCTTGGTAATGATGCTTTGCTTGTAATCTCCACTGTTAAGAGGGCTTTCTAGATTGCTCTCCTTGTGCTTTATGTTCGGTTGTAATTATTTTCGTCAATAAAATGGCAGCATTTGATTTATAAAAAAAAAGAAATCAAAGCAAGTCTAAGCGGCGGCCACTAAGACATCCCAACTAGGTTGCAACGGCTAATTGAGGCAAGGGAAAGGTACCTCACACAAAACAAATGGGCACATTCAGTAATGTATGAATTAAATATTCTCCAGTACAATTCGAATCATTATAATAATTTTTATTTGTTTTCTTTTTCCTTTTTTTAAAAAAAAATTCTGCCAAAGGGAAGTCTTAAAACGAATTGTTATCCGTCTTTTTCCCCTTTCCATGATAGAATTGTCCTCTTCCATTTTTCCTCTTGTCTGGTAAAGATAGACATGACATGCATACACGCGACCCATTAAACTGAATTCCCTTGAAGTGGAAAGGGGACAAAAGTAACCTGCCTAACTCTTAACCAGGGGTCCAAAAAGGTGGAAAATTCAAAATTATTTACAGCTTTTGGTCGATTCTAGGCCTCTTTTTTTTTTTTGGTCATCACTAGGCTTTTCTTCCCTCTGCTAAAAAGACTAATGACATAATTATTAGATAAATCTGATTTATTACTTTACTCTAAATTTTAGTTTCATTCTTTAAAATTATGCCGGCTATAAAAAGAAACTCATAAGTTCAAGTCCTATGTATGTCAAAGTAGGTGTCGCAGCGATCAATTTGTTATTATAAATTTTAATTTTGTACTAGTAATAAGATACTTTTTTAGTTTTAATCAAATCAACATATAAAAACACAAATAAAACTTTTTTTTATAATGGTATAAGAGTAAAATAATAAATACAAACACATACAAAATTTATTTTAACTTTTATTATTTTTAATAAAAATGTATAAAAAATACGACATTAAATACTTAAGTATTTTTCGTGTCTTTTACCTTCTAATTGTATACGTGAACCTCAATTATTTTTTTTTTCTAAGTGGTGAGTTTTTGATCGCCCACACTTATATATTGAATTTGTAATTGGGATCTTCAAATATTTAAATTTGTATAACTTGATTGTTAAATAAATTATATTTTAGTAGATTATATGATTTTATGACTTAATACCTTAGTTATTAATGCACGATATGATACCGACTAATGACTCAAATGCTTTTTTCGCTTGAAATTAATGTTATCATAAGTTGTCGTAACACATCTTACATTTTAACCCCTACTCAACGCTAATGCTATATTTCAAATTTATTCTCTCTCGACTTGCTATTATGCATATTGATTCTACATTTATCTTTTGTTTTTTTTTTTTTTGACATATTCATCTCATATTAACTATTTATTAAATATTTTTGTAAGGTGCTACTAAATATTTATATTTTCAAATCAAAAAATTTAGAAGACTAAAAACGGAAACCCATTCAACAAAAATTCCTTACCGTTTACACGTTTACACCAGAGAACGGTTCACCAGACTTTCATATCCTCTCTATTTCCAGGGCCCTTCTTTATTTTTGGACATGGAAAACGAGCGACGCGGTGTGGTCAAAGCACAAGCCTGTAGAAATTCATTATCAAATTGCTGCCAACTATCTTGGTCATCTAGTGCACTACCCAAAGTCGTATTCCTAAAAGTAAAGAGCAAGGCCACGCTCATGAAAGCAGAAAATACATGAGAAAGTAATGGAATTAATGATTCCACGAATCAATTAAATTTTGTGCTTCTTAACCCTGGAAAAAGATTTAGATTTTTCCACCACTAAATTCATCAAGGGGGAGAAAAAACTCACATACAGATACCCATTTTCTCCAATCCAATGGCCCAAGCCCCAACCATGACAATATAATAAACATGCAACCCGGAATTTTTTTTTTTTTTCTCTATTGAACAGCACCCAAAGAAAAAAGTTATATACAGCTAGGTGGACGTCCAAAAAAATCAGACCACAGGCCATCCGGCTATGATCGACAAGGACAACAGTCGTCGGGTTCTGATACGATAGACATGGGGGTTCATTTCGTACATGCGTAGATATTTCATCTTGCACCTGACAGTGTGAAATGGACAATTACTCTGCACGATCGGGGCAAGGAAATCCTCTGGAAGTTATAACATAGTTCTGCAAAACGCCAAGATCCGCACAATCAGGCGCCACTTTGATTAGCAATTGCTTCGGGGCACCAAACATTTTTATTATTATGTTTTACAGTTTGTCAAACCTATCAATGAAGAATATATGAATGTTGATTTGATAATTGTGTATGTCGTCCAAATACAGTATTCTGGAAGAGCGCGATCTACTTCAAGTTTTGTTTTTGTATCAAGAGGACAAGAATTCTGGTCTCCCATTAGAATTCTTCTTTTATAAAAAAAAAAAAAAAAAAAAAATTCGACAAGCTTTTTTCGGCAAGAGCACGGTCTACTTCAATTTTGCCTCGTGACATACGATCGTACAATTACAAAAGTGCGATTACAAAATTGTGAAAAATATCACTCTTTTCTAGGCTAGCAGGGAATATATAATAGGTTCTTTAAAACCCCCCCCCCTTTTTTTTTTTTAAAGATGAATCAAGAGATGCAATTAAATTACCCGTGAAAGAAAGTTACAAAGAAAAATAGAGCTAAAGAAGAAGCCTCATCACAAGAAACTTACAAATAAAGCTCACAACCAAACCGAGCTCTGAACTCAGAACATTTAAAACCTATCCAAAATTACATTTGAAAGGCAAAAATATAGGCTTCAAACAGACGTGACCAACACTTTTGTAAAAGATTTCTTTTTCTGACTTTTCAATATCTGTTTCTTTCACTCCATATATTAATTAGGCAAAACACTAACATTGAGGAATAAAGCGCTTGAATGCAATTTTCATAAATCCTGGAGACTTTCTTGTATTTTATCTCAAAATGAACGTATGTACACGTTGGATCTTACAATCGTACTCCTTTGATATAGATCCAACGAGAAAAGAACTGTCTTACATGTGGAGATTTATTTTTGTCACAGTCGCTAAACAGACGTTTAGACTTTATAATGGTACAATGTTTGGCTCGTAAGTGTTGATCCATAGTTTGGTACAAAGGATAATGACTAGCTACTAGCTTGCTAAGTATGTGCTTCCATCCCGCAGGTGCACGCTCGGCTTTTAAACACGTATTAATTAAAGGGTGATTTCCAATTTTTCATATACAGGTCTCAAGCTACTATATTTATTTTTGAAAACTCGCGTCAATCCAAAGCAAAGGAATCGACCGGAATAATGGGGTTTCAGCGTAGACGGTATGCACACGCCTTCTGTCTACTCCTTTTTAACGACGCGTATGACAGTGTCTGCTCTTAAGAGCTTCAAGAGGGCCCAATGTGTTTGGCTCTTCTTTGACTTCCCTTGACCTTTTATATTCTCGTGACCTCTTACAGCGAACACTAGATCCCATTTCGTGGTCCATACGCAGTTATATTAAGGCGTTGACAGTGGAACGCGCACGCACACGCACACGCACACACAAAAAAAAATAAAAAATAATATATATATATATATATATATATGCAAATGGTCGATTAATGGAAAAAATAAATGGTCGAACTTGTCGAAAGGGTCATTTACGTTCAGCAACTCGGTAGCTATTAAGTTCCAACAGAAGAGCCAGCTTTTGGAAAACGACTTGATTAACAAGATCTTTATTTCTGTGCTTGCAAAGCTATTTGATCTTTTTCCCTCTACGAGCATATTGAAATTTGTGTAATCACTAGACTCCAGTTAATGGATAACTGATTTAAAATGTAGATACTATGGATTCATGCTTCCTTTATTAAAAATTTCTATCAAAGGTTTTTTTTTTTTTTTTGGTTTTTTTTACTTTTTTTTTTTTTTTTTTTAACTTTTTGATAGAAGTAAGCAATATAACCACTTGATTTTCGTAGTGGGTTTCTTTTTTCTTTTTGGGCCAAGTCCCTTAGCTTTTGTCTTTACATAGAGACGCACGACTAAATATTCCCGATTAGTACCTTCGTAGAAATTTTGCAAGCGAATTTGGAATAGAACACTAACTACTTTATATATCGTCAAAGTCTCGAAAATTTATGAGAAAAGTCATGCTTACGCAACCTACTCAGTTGACAATTCTGCGATGAGGTCTAATAATGTAACAATATTACTTTTACTTACATTTAATTATTTCAGTTATAATACATTAAGCACATATATTTAATGGACCCACTGTTATATAATTACTAACTATATCTATGAAAATTCGCAAAATTTATTTGTGTGTGAAACAATTTAACATTCTCAGACACGAATCCTAAAATCTAAGCCTCTAAAAATAGACAAAACTTCAATTAGACACAACATTTAACTTACCTATATTTGGTCTTTGGGTAATAATTAGTCATTAAAAATAGACTCCCGAGTATAATCGACCCGGAGTCCATGTACATCCGTACGATTTATGTGGGTCGTCGAAGTTACGTTAGTCTTCTTCCTTATTTAAGATGCCGTTTGCACACCTGAAAAAACAAATGCGCATACGCGTTTCGCATGTGGATGCCAGAATGGGATTTATTTTCGACTTCGGACCCTTTTTTTTGTTTTTTTTTTTAAAGGAAAGAAAAAGGCTGATCTGAATTTTAAAAATTAATAATTTGGATCAAAATCAATAAGGCACCAAAAAGAAATTCCAGATTCTATAGATGTGAAAGATTTTTGGGATTCAAGTCAATTTTTGTCTCTTGGTTTTTTTAGTTGCACATTGGCTCGCGGCATCTTATCCTACGATATTACATAAAAGAGTCCCTGATCGACACAACTCCTCGTGACAAAATGAGAACATTATAAACCAGAACTCAGAAGATAAATAAGACCAAAACATCTCAACTACGGCTGATACTCCTCTAGACAACCGTCACCACATTCCCAAAGTTCCTACAAAATTTATCTACTATCTTGTATCTGTACACTACATAAAGCTCCATTTGCGCTATTGACAAAGAGCAAGAATGCTCAATAACTTCACCGAGCCATAGCGCAATGTGAAACCGTAAAAATGACAAATAACAGCACACGCTAATTTTGCAAATAAAAAGCCAGTTTGCACAGACGTCAATGTTGTCCTTAATTTAGCTTTTTTCTCTTTTTCAGTTGATTAGAAGACCGTTGAACGTTAAATAATAGAAGATAATGGTAGTCTTCCTCACTGAGTTCTCAATTAAGCTACATGAATATACTAAAAAGGAAAGAGACTAAGTTAGATTAGAAAAGTTTCTATAATGTTATTTTTATTTTGTTAAATTAGGCTACTTAATTCAATTAAAAAATATATATTCATGTAACCTAGTCAAGCTACCAAGTCAATGAGAATATCAGTATTTATCATACAACATGTGTTATCTTAATTTGCTCAATTAATACTTCTAACATGAATGTATATCAAGTTCTTAAACTAGCTGATAATCTCTTTGAGATGCCAATTTTTGATTCGTTGATCGTTTTATATATAGGATTGTATAAGATAGGCGTGTAAGATTGAGTTTTATTAGGTGTATATTACAAATAGTTACGGAAATCGATAATTACGATATATTTTTTTATTTTTAAATTTAGTATCCTTTTAATATATATATATATATATATATATATTCTACCCGGCAGTACTCAGCCAATAATAACTGTTTCGGCGAAGTCGCGTGGAATTTTCCAAGCAATTCCATAAGCGCGGCTTTTCTCATTTTCACTCGTTTCTGTCCCTCTCTCTGTCCCTTGTTTATTCTGGTCATCGATCCGCGTTATGAGCTCTTTATGCATACATAAATATATGGTGACGGACGTTAATGGAGAGCAATCAACTGAGAGGAAAAAGAAAAGCTTAAGATCAAACCTACAAGTGCCACTTCTGTTCTATCGTCATTAATGTTTCCACTAATTATGGAAGATTTGCCACCAGGGTTTCGTTTTTGCCCAACTGAAGAAGAACTGATCTCATTTTATCTCCATAACAAGCTAGATGGCAGGAATGAGAGCCTGGACAGGGCTATTCATCGAGTTATACCGGTCCTTGACATATATGAGTTCAATCCATGGGACCTTCCGCGTAAATATACTCTCTCTCTCTCTCTCTCTCTCTCTCTCTCTCTCTCTCTCTCTCTC